>SJOL01008821.1:445643-582996 GCA_004794785.1 Opisthorchis felineus
AAAATGAGGTGCGGTAGTATCGAAACAGCATTGCCATGCGTTCACATAGTAGCGTAACTGCTTTTTCTCGGAAATGTTTTCTCTGGAGGGGATGTTTATGGTCAGAGATACGAACTACCCCTTTTTCCGACCCGAATCAGCCACTTAACGTTGTACTCCGTTCAGCTCTTGGGATTAGCTGGACACTGGTGACCGTATCCTAGCCTCAAAAGAAGGGATATTTGGTTTCCGGATTTTCGCATTGTGAGCGACCTACGTAGATCCACGTTTTCCACAATAACGGCATGTTAACAGTGTAGGAAAAGCCGCGTGCAACAAGTTGATTGGTTAACAATAGTTACGGTCATGAGCACGATACAAAGAAATGACGCAGGTTAACCGTAGTGACAAAGAATTACACTTGTCCACCCTAAAGTGTCGCACACAAAAAGGTGAAGACTTACCGACTGGTAGCCCCCACCATAAGGCCTCATATCGCCACCAACTTCAGCTCCACCGCCAGGCGTTCCGGAGAACCTGCTACCCGAGCCTCCAACCCGAGATCCGGAGCCGTCAGGACGACCGCCCCAACCCCGTGGTGGTGGATTACTATCCGTTGGGGTACTGCTGTTCGGAGGTGCATTTTTGTTGGCATTGAGAGAATTAGTTATGGACGCAGCCACGGCCATTGCCGCGGCCCTGGCTGCAATTAAGCTGCTGTTGCTGAGGGAACTACCACCGCTTCCAATACCTCCAGGTCCAGGAGCTGAAGTGAAACGAGCCATCGGGGAGCCAGACTCACTGCGCGACCGTGATCTGCATGAAAAGCAAGGAAATACTGAAGATAGTGAAACCTTACAGAAAACGGAGCTCAGAATATCAAGCCGAAAGCAGTCAATGATCCAGAGGGACAGGATACGCAAATAAGTAGTATGGTGCGTATCCGCAACAGCTGCAGCGATAACAACCCGATGGTTTTAAGCTAAAGAACAAAATGCGACATCCCGAAGCATACAAAACCGCACAGGAATTAATATAACTAGAAAGACTGTCCGAAAACTAACTCACACAAAACCAATTTGTAACTGAACGCACTCGAGGCCGTTTTTGTTCTTACAAGTCTACTGATATATATGATCACCAGATAGGAATGAATTTAGACTACACTAGTGTATGCTGCCCTTAGGAAGTCTCACGTTAGTAACACGATGAGTCGAGCGCAGTAACACTATACTCGGTTCTCAGTCTCACTTCCGCTCTCCGGGGGAATGCAGTAGGGCAAGTACTGAATGTGACAACTTGCACGAGTTCGAACAAATATTGCTGAAAACCGCCAGACTGGTGGAACGAAAGTTTCGTCTGTTGAATTAAGGACGGGGGTGGAAACCGCTATCTAATGAAAGCGATAGCTTTGAAGGGGTGAACCGATGCTTACGCGAATGACTCATCTTACAGCCTCTCTAGCCGTCGGCAGATCCTACCCAAGGATGAAGACCCAGTGACTCGCAGGATTATGGCAGTGCTCAGCCCGACCATCACGGGAGAAAGAAGATAGGCACCAACGCGACCGATATCTCATGATCAAGTTCTGTGTTATGTACACGAATAAACGACAGAAGCACAACTATGCAACACTAACTTACCGTCCCCTTCGTGTACTCCGTGAAGATCCGCGTTGGACAGAGTTTGAACCAGACCCATTTTCATCAGCATTGCGAGAGCTCGAGGGTGAACGGGAGTTGGAGCCTGACCGTGAGGCACGTGAACGAGAACGTGAGCGAGATCGCACGCTACGCGACCGTGAGCGACTCGGTGATCGGGAGCGACGAGAAGCAGCAGAGCGGGATCGGGATCGCGAGCGCGAGTTTGACCTCGAACGAGACTGCGAACGCGGAGCATCCTGCCGCAAACGAGGTGCTGAGTACCCAGGTCCTCCGCCATGCGGTCGTTGAATAAGTTCATGTGGTAAATCCGGATGTGGCTGTGACATACTTGGAGGTGGAAACTGCAGAAATGCAGGTCCAGGAAACCCAGGCGGGGCTACCCTTCCACCAGCAGGCATCAGTGGTTCTGGACCTGGCGGCGGAATAGTTATTCCGGGACCCTTTAATCCTGGAAAGGCAGTTTGCATTCCTGGCGGCGGGACGTGTGTGAGCGTCTCGGGGCCGGTACGAATTCCCTGTCCGATGGCTACGGTTGGACAGGCAATGATATGCGACAGATGATGCACTGGTCGAGAGTTTCCACGTGTTTCTTCCCGACTGAACGGTTTGGCGTACTCTGATTCGGGGTCCAATTATCCGGCATCGTTACCTGTGGCAGACCCAGCCTGAGATTCACCATCGCACACACTGTCAGCAGCGCTACTACCACCACTATGTTTCCGGTTTCGGCGTGACGAACCGCGATCACGCTCTTCCGAATTATTATTCCGCCTTAGTTTGTCCAATATCTCGCGCGCATGTTCTTTCTTTGTGTAGAACTTATATAGCTCACCTCGTGTTTTATTCGGGTGGCAAAGCAGCTAGGCACCGAAAAGGTGATACAGATGAGTGATTTATCCACCTCTCTCATCCTATCACCGTCGAAGGGAACTGTAGCATACATTGCCTGTCATTTTGGTTGATTTCTATGTAATTATTGGTGATAAACGCCCTTGCTGACTAGGCTCCGGTTCATGATTTTTTCTTTCTGTTTCCTATCCACAGAAATCGTTGTGAACCCCTGCCTTCGGAGAATCAGTCCCCTGAGGCTTCCATGGCATGTATACTACAAAGCTATGACCACTTTACATCATACACGCGATTTTCTCAGCCCAAGATGATGTATGCAATGAAAACATTCCGGAAATTTAGACACCTTTGGGACGCGGCATTGGCGACCGGCAATCAGCAAATACTGGTACACGAAAAGCCGGTGCCATGTTTTAGACCAACCAGAGCCGGACTCGAACGGGCAAGTGGCCCGATTGCTGACCAATCAGGGGCCAGGTAGGCTGATTGACATTTGTTGAGTTTCCATGCGAACAATGCGGTTTTCGCACTGAATTCGCTGATCCTTATGCGCACATGCAAAATTTGTTTGAAAAAATAGTTCGAACAAGGAAAGTTTTCAACTTAACTCTTTGCATTTGGCGGTGCTCCTAAACAGAATTTTGCTAAGCTTTGTTTGAGCATATATACGGTCTGTCTGTGGCATGCAATTCGTGCCTCCAATAGCATGGTAGGATTGTGAATACGAGTTAGACAAGTGGGCTACTCTAAGGTTTATCCTTCATTGCATTTGAAAATATCTTGAATGAAAACATGAACAACAACCATGTAGTATTTGCCGCATGAACTCCAACAGTACAAACAATTCGTGGTCTATGTAGCTGCTCCTTAGCGTTCAGATGCTCTTTCCTCCGAAACTTCAATTTGTCGATTAAAAATTTCCACCCAAAAATATAGCATTTTGCTGAATGTACACCCACACCCAAAACAACCATTATCTGACTTAAATTGTTAGAATTAGTTTTAATTGATCTCGATGGCCTGCGTAAACAACTTAGTCCTGTGATGAATTAACTTCAGGGGCTGGAACCCAAGAGAGCAACAGCCGCCATTAGGCAGTTGATTAGTCAGGGGCAAATCCTGCTGCGCCAAGGCTCGACGTCTGCCACTAACGACCTGCCGTCGGTGGTCGAAGATACTGCACCTCAACCCAGATGGCGGTCTAGGGACACAGGCTTCGGCTTTTCTGTGCTTTGTGACCGGCCGACTAGTAGCGTTGACCGCTGTTGTGTAACGGATCGCGTACCATGTCACGTCAAATATTGGGATGATGAACCTTGTCTGCTGTGCGGTGGCACTCTTCAGCTTGCCCCAAATGCGATTGGCCTGTCCAGAAAGCGCACAGGGGTGGTTTCTGCACCCTCCCGCAAAGAAGACATCTTATGATGTTGATCCGGACCGAAGAACAGATCCTCAGCACAGTGTGTCCCGGGAGTGTTTGCGTCCGTATTTTCGGCTCAAGGGAGGAGCTAATCGACAGTCGTGAGTTAATAGCAATATACTAGTACAAATGCGCCAGTTAGAGAAAAGAGATGTTGGTGATTTCTTGTGAAACATGTGGGGCCCATCAATTAAAGACTGTTCGTCCGGTAATAAGGCATCATGCATTTCAGGCAAGTCTCGTATTTCTTGAGGCATAATGGTCAATAGGTACCAAGTTACAAGAAATAACGCAATACGAATCAGCCATTTGAAGATGGCGTTGTATAAACAAGCCTCTACGAGATTGTCACCGCTGAAGTGCCCTCTTTACAGAGCAACTATTGCTCCCAGTTTATCCGCCGGCTATCCCGTAGCTATTTTTTCAGGATGTCACTAGCTGGAAGAGCACTGCGCACCAAGAAGGGCGTACGCTTCCCTCCAGGACATATTTACCAATGGAAACACCCAATAAAATATGACCTATCTTCTCGTCCAAGTTGAGCCTTTGACTTTTCTCAGTCGCGATGGACGGGCGCAAGTCGGCTAGTTGATCAGGCATCGTGGATCTCTAGCTGCATGTTAATCGTGCGCGCCAGCTGGGTTCGCTTAGTTGTCCGCCATGATCGACGTAGGTTCCAAGTAGCTAGTTGATCGATAATCGTGGACCTTAGTACTTCCAGTCTAATATCAAGCAGTGCACCAGAAAACCCGACCTCCGGGCAGCGGTCATTATCATCTGCAGCCTTACGTTCTTGTTATCTGGTACGCGTTCTCCAAATATGATGAATGTGTATGTAGCGGTGTCTACTCGATCAGCTATTTCCGGGGTCCAAAAACACATTATCCGGCTTCCGTTTGTCGACAGGTGGATACAAAATTAAAACTTCGTTATGTTTTGGGTCCACTGGTGCAATGTGGGTTCTAGCAAGTTGCATAAAGTATTATACCTTCAGAACCATATGCAACATTCGCTCATTGCGGGGAGTTCACGTTTTACATCAAGACGTGATAAATTAACACATATACACCTTCTCTCCAGTTCGACGTAACTGGTGATCTTTAACACTTAGCCACATCAACCATGAAGGCAATTTTCGGAACAAACTATTGGAAGTCTCCCTGAGCAGCTGCAAAATAACACGCACTATCACACTTTTTCGCAATCTGTGGATAAATTCCTTACTAGTGAAACTGCTGCCGGTTAACCTAATACCCAACTACCCCCGATCTCCTCTATGAATCGGGTCCAACTCACATTTGAGGTTAGCGACGACACAGCTAGTGGGCACGTAAAAGATCCCGTCATTAAATCCTGCAATCCCCCTGGCTTGCTTCAAGCCACTGTAGTCTGTTAAATGTCTGCTTTATCCGAAGTTGTTGTGTTACCGGCCTGGCCATTTTTCCCCAGACATCTCGTTCCAGTCAAGCCCGTACCCCGGATTACTCTATCAGCTTCGTCTAATGACTGGTGCTCCGTTTGGTCCGGCTCTAACACAGATCAAACAGAAGGCAGCGTTTTTTTCAATGCTATACGCCAATACATTTAGTCCATCTGATGATGTGCTCTACAGCCCACTAAACACTTACACATACAACATCGTGGTACGCCTCTGCTCAACATGGTAGCTCACACCAGTGCTCAGTCGCTGCTTAGCCACAGTGCGTTTTCTCTAAATATCACCATTTCCTTACCATTACCGTATTGGTTGCTGCCAATTCATTTGCCTCCCCCGCAACCTTCCTTTACCAGGGTCTGTTTTCTGTTTTCTTGTCCGAATTGACTGAGATGTGTCAGTGGCCCAGCTGTCCCTCCGGCTGGAAAAAATATCTGGTAGCTGGAGTTCCTTATTAGTGCACAAGCCGCGTTTATGACTGCTTGGTGGTTTTCGACTTTGCAGATCTGACAGCATACAACACGTTTGGTGGCTGGATACGACCTGAAGTGAGGGTCGCCCCGTTACGTTGCACAGCGGTGGGTTCGTCTACTCACCAACCCTGCAGTGACACAGATGCATCGCCCACTGCCGGTGGTTCTCCGTCTTGGCTTTAACTCAGGAAAGCTATAAAACAGCACTGTTGTTTTCTGTTTGTTGCTGCCGGTGTTTCCACTCGTATCGTTGTGCCATGTACGTGGCATGCCACAAACTTCAACTAGTTAAAAAATTGACCTTTCGTCTGTCAAAAAATTCTTCAAAAACACATGGGATAGCCTGAAGATACTCTGCGATGCCAACGGCTTACATCGACGTGCAAAGCTGTAGCTGCCTTCGTCATACTTGGGGTTGCAACGCACCAAAGCCCACGTCGTCAACCAAACCAAATACACCTACATACTGTTCCCTGGAATGGACACATACAAGTGTAAATGGTTAATATATATATATATTGAGATTCCCAACCCTTCACTACCAGCATACAAGCCTAGCGCCCAAAGGTTTTCGCCAAGCATCACTTGTTGACTGGAGCTAAAAGCAGTGCTTCAGGGACGATTGAAAATTTCTCTGAAGTTCAGTCTTCCTATTAGATCATTGTGTTGTCCAGCTCACGTAATAACTTCCAGAAATTCTGGTCCACCATCTAGGAGGTTCTACCCCCGTCGGTCCTCGTGTTTGATTTCCCGCAATACACCGTCTCTCTGCGTACTTATACCGATTCGTTTCTTTGTATCTGGTACTATAATATATATAGATATATAATATGATATAAAACTATATAATAGAAATTGAATATAATAAATATAATATATTGGCTAGCTTAACCAGTCTTTGATCGCTAGACTACTAAGTACAAATCTATCCCTATCCTGTCCCATTTATTCACTTGTTGTCACCAATCTAATTGTAGTGAACGTTCGGTTTTTTCTTTATCTATCTGATGCCTCCTAAAAATTAACGGGCGTGACTGATCTCATCCCATTTCCTCTTCTCCCCAAGCTTCGATCTGTGGCAATACCTGATCCGGACGCCCTGTCTGGCCATTACTCAGTTCGCCTGATCTGTGCTTAACACCTGAATGGATCCCCATCCGGACGAAAAAATACCTGTGACCCCACATTAACCTTGTTCTAACTCTGCGTATTTCCTTGGCCAACCCAAAAATTCCACTGCTCATAGAATTGCACATCACAGCTCAATCATCTTGAACACGACGTCGGTGAGGGGCCCAAGTATGTTGTGCAATGATGGTACGGCAGTTGCGATCCGCAACTATTAACTTCCTATTTTGACTGTACCTTCTCGCCCACTCGTTCTCTTAACTGTGACTACGAACAAACACTTCAACTGGCCCCAGCCGCAGCCTGGAAGCGTTCATTCTAATCTGCTGAACCTTTCGTTAAAATTTAACCATCTGGTGGACTTTCAGTTTGTGCTCCCCACAACTTCAATAATTTTCTGCACAATTTGCGTTTCGTGTTGTGTGCTGGCACAAACCCACTTTCCCAAGGAACTTTTACACCCGACAGCGACACCAGTTAGTCTCTACAGTTTCACTGTGCACCGTGATTGTGAGATTCCTGCTACCATTTAGCCGTATTGCTAATTCTTCCCCCACATCATACGCACTTACGCTTTTCACGACCTAGCTATCAGCCCAGTCCAAGCCCGCAAGACCTCAGCGGTGGTTTTAGGCGTTAGTTCACATTGACCGGCCGGCTGACGCCAATTCTGATGCTTCACCAGTTCCATTGTTTTGGTTCCTCATTTCCGCAATTGGAAGTTTTCTTATCGTCTTTCAGGCAGGATGCCTCTCGTTTTGCCCTCACTTGTTTTGTATTTTTGACCGCCACCTTCAAATCCCAATGATTTGATCTTGTTTCAGCACGATATGTCCTCCAAAAGAAAGAAGAAGTCCTGGTAACTGTGTTTCTTGCCCATGCCGGTTTAGGCTTGACCGAGTCTTCATCCAGTAATACCCACTATTAGTGACACTGTCCCTTTTCCGCGCAGTCCACAGCACCCACAAATCCCACCGGTCGTGCCTTTATTCTGACTGTAACAGTATGACCATGCCTGGCGGTACGCTGCCCACAAGTTATGAATAAACATCATTATTAAGTTCCAGATATAGACATTCTTAACTGTGAAGTGGCAACATTGAGAACGCTGTCGTCTCCGAGAAATCGATTAGATTCGGCGAATACTGAGAGGCCCGATGCATACCGTCTGCTTTCCTTAGACGGTTGTTGGTCACAGTACCAAAATGGACACTCCCGGATTGTACGTGTACAACCCATTTGTGCATGATATACAACCAGTGGGTTGCAATATAATAGAAGAACCGCGGGTCCGTGTGGCGCAGTGTTTGCAGAGTTTGCCGGAATCTGTGTGCTCGTATTATGATAAGCAAAATACCTACTGTAAGGCATTGTCCAAGCGAGCCATGTAGTGAATATGTGACGGCTGCTCACAGTGTGCATGTGGCCAAAAATACATAGATGTTATACGGTGCATACATGCTTCCTGATATTGTTCTAATATGAAAGTAGCAAAATATGACGTCGCAGCCGCACACCACTCTTGAAGCCCGCACTTGTGCCACCAACTTGTCCCTGACGAAAGTCTTTACTTGATACTGCTCCCACGTTATTTCCCGGAATAGTCAGAACAGTTTATGCATGGGGGAAACTGTACGCTTTCCACGAAGACATACATAACCGGAGGCCCGGTACCCATGCCATCCGTGAGCAGGAAGTTACATAGCTTTTATCTGCAGTCGCTTCAAAAAAACTTGCCCAAAACCGCTTCTCGCGTGCGTTCCGTCGACATTTACTACATCTGGGAAGCGGCGAAAGAACGCTATCTGCTGTCCTCTGGAAAAGCGTAGGTGGCTATAGGGACCTTCCCCTGATTGCAGCACAAGCACGCACCCGGTCTCCCCGAGTTTTGCCAGGACGGAAGGCATATCACCTACCACAATAAAACCAAATATTCGGCACCTACTCAACAGAGCAGATCGACACTTCCGCCGGTAGTTGTGTATCGCCTGAGTGGTATGTATATTGCTGAATTCATCGGCTATAGTCTACCGCACTTCACACGACGGTGTTCCATACTTCAACAGGGCCATATAGGTGCCAAACTCCTCCTCTGTTAGACGTCGATTTACTGGAATCTGACCTTACAAATACTTAGAAACCTTATATTTGTGTTCAAGATGATAATAGTTGACCGCCAGGTGGTTCCTCTGCCTCCCCAGGCAAAAGCGCACCGGACAGCCGGCGTTTCGCCTACGGTTTTAAAAAAATTAAAACACGCTGAGCTTATCGGCTTCTTCGGATTCCATGACTTTTCGTTTGTCATTCAGGCAGCCTGCGGCATCTGTAGTGCACCCATTCGTAACACAAAGCTTCGATTACTAAATGAACTCACAAATATAACGTAGTTATCATGCATGTATTCATTTAAGCCTTCTCAATCTCCGCGAGGGATGAGAAGGACACAACCTAAATTTCTCAACAAACATACGTGAAGCCACTTCTGATGTCATAGCACAGCAAGTTGAAAGTGGAATGCGCGCCAAAAATTTAGAAGGGAGTTTGAATAAAAGAAATTGCAAAAAAGCCGACTTAGATTCGGATGATTTTTGGCTTAAGCACATATGCAACAAAATGTAATATTTTGGCTTCAAAGGATTCATCCCACTGGCAGTGGTTTTGCAGGTAAATTTATTGTGCCTCCAAAATGCGGCTGCGCTCTGCAACGCGATAACCAAGATTTGATCCGTTTATGCCGACTGGAGAATGAATTCTGGGTTTAAAGGTCAAAGAAATTCAATCAGGTGCAGGTCGGTGTTATCACTGAAAATGTACGGGCATACGAACCGGCCAAATGCCGAGTATTGAGACCTGTTAAATGACACATTTCTCAACGTTACCCAAAACCTGCCAACTAAGACTGAAGATATCTTGCGTAATAACCTGAAGACCGCTTGAAGGCGCCAGTGAATCGCGTTGTTAAGCTTTTCCAGTTTCCAGCGAACAGTTAGTCTGCTGGATTCTAATGTATGCCACAAGTTGACGGCATCAGCCACCATCCGAGCACTAGCGTACGGCCTGATTACTGATTCCCACCTAATGCCGCCATTGTTGATATTTCTCTAAGGGCGGCTATGGTATTTTGCCTAAAAAGTGCCTAAAAAAGATTTACATAGCTCACATGTGAAAACTCGTCGGTATGAGATAAATACTGCTGCAGTTTATAATTGTGCCCTTATGCTTAAGCGGACCGGTGGCATTCACGGGATCTACCGATCCTTGACGATGCTTGCTTGATTTGTTCTTGTTGTTCAGCGGCTCTCCTTTTGACAGAAAGGTAAGGGTGAGACGGGTGTGGCGTCGCTTTTTGATATCTCTAGTTTAGGCAATAGTGGTTACCAGCATCCAAAAAAGATTTTATCTGGGCACTAGAAACAGTGTGGCGGTTTACGTAAGCATAAGTGAGCTTCATGCTGAACCATATTAAGCTCCGTGCAAACTGCTGGTGGCTTACTTACTGGGCTTCGGCGTTCACTGGACCAGGAGCCAAACAAATCATAGAACATCGCTAGCCACTTAATCCGTTGTACCCAACACCACAAATGGTCGGGGGTGGATGTTTAATTTGCTTTCACCAACTCACCTGGAACTGCGGGAAGTAAGAAAGCTGGTCAATTAGAGTCCACCGGCCTTCAGCTTCCAAACCGCGTAAGATGCTTCTGAACGGAAGCTGCTGAACGACAAGAACAAGCTCGACTTGGTAAGCTTGGGTGAAAGCCTCGATCCTGTGTATCGATAAGTGCATCCGTGATTCCGAGAACCTGGGGAACTGAAGTTATTTGGTCCTGCGGTTTCTATAGCTTTGTGAGCTGTTCGAATTACGGCGCGCGGTTCGAGTTTTTGGGACGTGGGGGTGAGTTCTGATTCCCAGTCTGCTACTAAGGACAGGAACGTCAGTGAAATGCTTGAATTGCCAAAAAGCTATCAGAGGACATGTCCGGGCATGCCATAGAGCATGGACATACTCTGTGTGGGCATAGAGCCCTTCAGTTCACTTAATTTTAGCAACATGCGATCATTATTAACTGAATACACATCCGTGTAGTAGGGAACGCAGGAGAACAGAGTGTAGCTCCGTCTATTGCTCTAACGGCTGAAGCTCGCCCTCATCGTGGAAGCTAGGAATTATCAAATTGTTTCAAAAAGCGGTGGTCAAAGACTCCTCACAAAACTGTCTACAGTTGCCTAACGGCGGCGGAATCCAAAGCTTGAGAGAAAACTATCAAGGTAAAAATTTTGAAACACTTCACTAACGAGTTCTATGGCCTAGGTTGGAGTTGGAACAGACTCATGTTTAGTCTGTTTGAGCTCCTTCCGTACTGCACGTGCAATGTCAGTGGCTTTCTCCACACAGCTGGGTTCCCAGTTCGGTGTATTTGCTTCTGGAGTTCTTCACGTTCTTTTCATATTGAATTGTCTAGCAGCGCTTGGACTGTCCTGCGGATGTGGCTTCGACAGTGAAATACCAATGTTTTTGCCATTAGTGATGATGATGTAACTTCGACGACCTGGTCTGTTAGCGAGTTCCGCGTCTTAATTACTCGTTGGGGCAACTGATACACAAGCGGAGTTCATCAGTTCGTTCCATCTCCATCTTACAGTGAGGACCACCACCTTCAACAAGGGTAGCAGAGATGGGTACAGTCCCAGGTTCGGTACATCGTAGACAAGATTGAGTGCGTCTCCGACTAAGATACGCAGTGGAGAACAACCCCAGTTGAGCACAACGTTGAGGGGGTCCTTGTTGGTGTAGAGCGAGTGCCATCCGGTTCACCAAACGTCAAAGCTGTTTGAAGCTCTCTGATTGTACACGGGAAAGCCGCTAGTGTGGAGTAATTAGGTGGCGGTCGGACGCAGGTTGTGAAGAGGATTCTAACAACTTTCCCAGACCGTATATGGAATACGCGACGCGAAATCCGAGCCAAGAACTACAATTCAAGATGTAATCACAGTGGTTAGGCTAACTGCCCGATCACTCTCTACTCGCTTCTGGTTGCGTACTTCTAGAGATCCAGAGGATGCTGCGGAAGGATGTGCATGGGTTGATATCGTCTTAAATCTTAAGTCTTTCCTGACTGGATACCCGTTGATACTTGTCTCTGTGCGGTTCGTCTCCCAACGTCCGTGAAGGAGTCTCACAAGCGGGCAGGTGATCGTTGTCTGTTTGTCGTGTCTACTTGCTCTACAACTGACTGTAGCTCTGATGCCATCAAAGACAAGTCTATTGACGCCTTGAATGCCCTGTTGCGGCGGGCTTAAAGTTCAGATATCGTTGTAGTTGCTGGAGGTCTGAACGCACATGTAGGCAGATTTAACGCATCTGAGACTCAGTTAAGTGGTCGACAAGGACTGGACTCTGTATGTACGGACAATGGTGCACGATTGCTTCAGCTTCTTGGTTAACTCAAACTGTTTTTATGCAGTAGTAACTTCCGAAAAACCGAAGTCGTCTGGCCACATGTTATCTTGCAACAACGTGTCAGCTACGGACCTAAATTGATCACATCACCATTGGTTGTCGATGGCGCGGAGCGATTACTGACTGCCGCTCGCTGTGGAACACGTGGGTTCCAACCACGGGTCCCTCCGGAGTCACTTCTCCCTTCGTTTTCTTCAGGATTGCGTAAGGTGCAGACCAATCGCTTGGCAACTGAGGTATTGGCAGATACTGAAGTTAGACGAATTTATCAGAATTGTATTCTGGAGTCTCTTCCAACTGCTCCACCGTCAGATGTGAATTCATGCTGGAATGGGATTGTCACCTCTGGGAGTTCTTCCTGTGACACGGCGCTACCAGGCCCGCTCAAGCACTGCACCTCATACAGAATAGTGGCACTGCTTGAATCTCGGAGGAATGCCCCCACCGGTCCCGAACATAATTTGGTCCGACGAATTATCAGAGTTCAAGTGAACATGAGGGTGTATGCCGACTGTGAAGTCTGGTGGACACAGAAGGCTATGGAAATGGAAGAGGCCAAGAAAGTCTGGAATGCCCGAAGACTACTTCAGTTGATCAGTGCAACCGGCCTCCGGAAACCACTGGTGATCGGAACCACGAAGAATCAAAATGGCGCGACCACCATTGATAGAGAGGAACCCCTCGATCGCTGGGCGGAATACTTCAAACAGCAATTCTCATAGCCACCCTCTGCCACTCATTTGGATCCTGCAGCTGAAGTAGAACCCTGGGCGTTGAACCTGGAACGCCATACGGCCTTGAAGGTCTATGACTGCGTCTGTTTCTCATGTGCCACCTAGTTTCTTATCAGGACGACCTCCCACCCGAATTGTTCAAGGATGGAGGGGAAGTCCTCGATCAGCGCATGTTTGACCTGTTTGCCTGCATTTTGGAAAAGGAGACTGTCTCAGAAAACTTGAGAAAATCGGTGATAGTGCCTTTTTTCTAAAAAGGGGCTTGTAGTGAGTGCGGCAATCACGATGACATCAGCCTGACCCCGGTTGTAACGAGACTGTCGGTGTTACGTGACCTTCGCCGCCTTGCGGTGGCTCGTGAAACACTGACTTGCAAGCAGGATTCGGCCTGGTAGGGGCTGCGTCGATAAAATCTGTACACTCCATCAGGTGCTAGAACAACGCCATACGTACAAACGACCCACAATTTTAGTATTCCTGGATTTCCAAGGCGCACTCGACTCGGTGACTTGATCGGTCTGTTCTCCTTGATATGCTTGCCCATCAAGGAACGCCCCAGAAGTTTGTGAACATAAGCTCTTTGTATTCTCAGACGTCCGGACGTGTGATAGTTGACGAAGAGCTCTCCAGGAGGTTCCGTACACAAAGCGGTGTCTGTCAGAGGTACCCACTCTCTCCATTCCTATTTAATTTCGTGATCGACGAGATAATGAGACGAACGCTGGAAGGTATCCAAAGCCCCGGTGTTCAGACGAGAACTTTGTCGATCTGGAATATGCAGACGATATCGTTCTCGTCTTCGAAGCGGACAAGAAGGCGCAGGTGTTTTTGGATGAACTGACCAAAGTCATCCCGTCCTTTGGTATGCACTTTGCTCCCACAAAGTGTAAGGTCATGGTCGTGGACATGCAGTCACTGAACACGCCACTTACTATCCAGGGGGAGGCACTCGAAGTTGTGAGGCGTCTTACGTATCTGGGAAGTTGTATTAGTTCTGATTGTAGTGTGGCAGATAAGATCGATGTATGAATCTGCAAGGCTCGGGTCGCGTTTGCTAATTTGAGACACCTATGTCGTAAAGGCGGTATGTCCTTGAGTCTCAAGGGACGTGTGTATCAGGCTACAATACGGGTTGTTTTGTTGTATGACTGTGAGACTCGGCCTGTTCGAACAGCGCAACTGAGACACCTTCAGACCATCGACGACCGATGTCTCAGAAGCATAGCTCGTGTGGGTCGGTGTCGGCGAATCCGTAACGAGGCAGTTAATAAGGGAGTATTCGGTTGTGCAACGGGTACTTCAATCGAAGTATGTGTCCAACACCATAAGCTGCGTTGGTTGGGCCATGTATTGCGTATGCCGAACCATCATTTTCCGAAGAGAGTGCTGTCTTCCGTGCCCAATTCAGAGTGGCGGATGCAGAGATGTGGCGAACCCTTGACCTGGCAGGGGTGTGCAAGAAATTACGGAACGTTTGGTCGCTGTCGGTACGACTCGCCTTCCAGGACGGAGACCGCGAGATCCCCGCTACACCTGTTTGGAGATGCTGCAAGATATGGCTGCTAATCGATGTCACTGGCGTTCTTCAGTTTCTATCCAGGTAGTCTGAGTGAGTGTCTGGAGGTGTAGTCACTTCGTAATGATTGTGGTAGAGTAGCACTTAGTTTCTTCCCGTCGACCTTTATTCTTTCCTTCACAATAGGGCTTTCAAATGGATCATGGCTGTGCAGCGTCGAAGTCTCATTCGTGAACACTGATTTTATACCACAGATGATGATGATGATGACTGCTCCTATCTAGGCTATCGGATAGTATCTCACCCCTCGCGCTCCATTGGTGTGGCATGCGAGCTATGTACAGAATGGGCGATAAATGCTGTTTGCTGATGATCTAAACCGTCGTGAATGGAATATCTATTAGGTGCAAAAGTGGTAGACCTTCACATTTGGTCGGAGCGGTCGGTTGGTGGTAAATGTGCTTTCGAGCCGTGGGTGTGGTCCTTTGATGGGATATGAAAATGGAAGACAATACAACGCTGAGCAGGATGTGGTTCATTCTCTTGGCTCGGATTTCGCGTCGCGTATTCCATATACGGTCTGGGAAAGTTGTTAGAATCCTCTTCACAACCTGCGTCCGACCGCCACCTAATTACTCCACACTAGCGGCTTTCCCGTGTACAATCAGAGAGCTTCAAACAGCTTTGACGTTTGGCGAACCGGATGGCACTCGCTCTACACCAACAAGAACCCCCTCAACGTTGTGCTCAACTGGGGTTGTTCTCCACTGCGTATCTTAGTCGGAGACGCACTCAATCTTGTCTACGAGGTACCGAACCTGGGACTGTACCCATCTCTGCTACCCTTGTTGAAGGTGGTGGTCCTCACTGTAAGATGGAGATGGAACGAACTGATGAACTCCGCTTGTGTATCAGTTGCCCCAACGAGTAATTAAGACGCGGAACTCGCTAACAGACCAGGTCGTCGAAGTTACATCATCATCACTAATGGCAAAAACATTGGTATTTCACTGTCGAAGCCACATCCGCAGGACAGTCCAAGCGCTGCTAGACAATTCAATATGAAAAGAACGTGAAGAACTCCAGAAGCAAATACACCGAACTGGGAACCCAGCTGTGTGGAGAAAGCCACTGACATTGCACGTGCAGTACGGAAGGAGCTCAAACAGGCTGAACATGCGTCTGTTTGAACGTGAACTTTAGCCTGGCCATACCAACCGTGCCAGCTAGTCAGTCCATGAGGAGTGCCGAATGTGGTATGAAGAGCATTCCACATTTTTTCACCGAATTGATCTATTTCGAGCTCCATAGGAAACAACAAGCGCTCTAATTGTAGACTGTTGTAGAAATTTTTTGTAAATTACTCAGACGTTAAATGTCCGATGCGCGTGCCATGGTTCTTTCATGAGATTTGACGCGACCTGTTTTAAATGATTCAGGGGTGTATACTGGGAAACGAAGGTAACGCCGGATTTTTCCTGGATTTTTGTCAATTATCCGAATTTGTTGGGTATCTGGAGGGCATCGGGCCATGATGAACGTGGCGGAAATAGGGATTATTTCTTTTACTTATAATCATAATGGACTGCATAATAATGGAATACAGACGCATATAGACTGCGTTTCATCACCATCCTGAGAGACGGCAACATCAGTGTTCACGCCAATGCTTCCCTTCCGTACAACCATAAAGTTTATTCAACAATATTTAAAGCCTTAGAGTGAAGAGAAGAGAAAAAGAGTATGTGGGAGAGGTTACCTAGTGCTAGTCTATGTCAAGCATTCTGAGGTGCCCACACCTCCAAGCGCCCTATCGGACAATCTGGAATGAAACTGACAGCACGAACTCCACTGACATCGATCAGCCGCCATTTCCTGCAATGTCTCCAGCCAAGCACAGGCGGAGGTACGGGGACCCCATCCTGGAAGGCGTACAACATCAACAACACCCAAACTCTTCGTAATCTCTTTTGCGCCCTTTTTCCAAGTCCTACGTTGTCCACCTCGTGGTTTGCGCCATTCTGATGGAGGCACGAAAAACAATACTCGTCTCGGTAGACGGTGTTTCCGCATGCGTAGCACATGACCGAACTACCGCAGTTGATGGTGCTGGATGTTCTCCCTGATTGAAGTACTTATTACACAACCAATTACCCGTTTTCTAATCACCTCGTTACTAATCCGCTGACGCCATCCAAAACCAGCCACGCTTCTGAGGCATCGGCGGTCAAAAACCTGAAGACGCCTCACATCATCTGTCCGAAGAGGTCACGTCTCGCACCCATGAAACATCACATTTCTTGCTGTAGCCTGGTACACGCGACCCTGAAGACCCACTGATATGCCTTTTCGACGCCACAAGTGACGCAAATTAGCAAACGTGATTCGAGCCTTTGAGATTCGTGCACTGACTTCATCAGACATACTTCCGTCAGAGCCAAAACAACTACCGAGGTATGTAAAATTCACCACAACCTCCAGTTGTTCTCCTTGAATTGTAAAGGGTATTTTCAGAGATTGTACGTTCAGAAGCATGAATTTACACTTTAAGGGCGCTAGGCGCATGCCAAAAGATAGTATGACGGTGGTCAGTCTATTCAACAGGACATGTGATTCGCCTTGATTTTCAAAGATGAGGGCGATTTCGTTTGCGTACTCCAGATCGACAAGGTTATCACCAGCAACAATTCGAACACCATGGTTTTGCAGACCTTCCAGCGTTCGCCTTAATATTTGATCAATGACGAAGTCGAACAAGAATGGAGAGAATGGACATCCTTTTCGGACACTACTTTTTGTAGGCAAGTTTTGTAGAGCTCACCATACACTCTCATCCGCCCCGAACTATGTGAATATAGGGATCGGATTATGTTCACAAACTTCTGAGGCATAATCTGATGAGCAAGTGTAGGTAGCAGCAATGACCGATCGCAGAATCGAATGCACCCTTGAGATCAAGGAGCACCAAGATTGTGGGTCGTCTGTACATGTGTCGTTGCTCTAACACCTGACGGATTGTGAAGGTGTGGTTGACGCAGCCCCTACCCGGTCGAAATCCCGCTTGATTCTCACGAGTCAAGGTTTCGCGTTCCACGAAGAATCAGTGACACCAGAAACATTGTTACAACAGGAGTCAAACTGACACCTCTGTGGTTACTACATTCACTGCGATTACCCTTTTTGAAAATGGGCACTATTATCGATTCTCCCCAGTTGTCTGGTCTCTTTCTTCCAGATAGATCCAAATAGGCTAGAGGAGCACTAGCTGGGAAACCCAGCGCCATCCCTGAAGAGAGCAGGTGGAAGGTCGTCAGGACCAGAAACACGATGACGCTTGAGTAGAGATATACACTCGGACACTTCTGAGGTTGAAGGCGGCTCCGTATTCACAGCCCACCTTTCTGTTGGAGGCCTGCAGGCCGGATTGGAGGTAGCAGATGGCCAAGCAAATAGCTGTTCGAAGTATTGTGCCCACTGGTCCAAACGTTCTGCTTTGCCGCATACCAGGTAGCCATTTTGGTCTCTGATTATTTCGCTGACAAGAGGATTCCGACGACCAGTCGAACGAATCAAGTGGAACAGCTTGCGGACGTTTCCAGCATTTTTCGCACCTTTCATTTCTTCGGCCTTTTGGGTCCACCATGCTTCTCGGTCTGCACGGATACTCAGCTTCATCTGGCGTCGGGTGGAGTTGTGGTTGCGGTCAGGGAGAATCTGTCATCGGGTTTCTAGCAAAGACACGGTCCTATCAGAGATCCAACGTTTGGATCAGGTTGGCAGGGTTGTACCGCAAATAAAAGTTCCGGCCCTGAGTATAGCTTTGGATATGTTTTCACAGTGGCCGTTTATATCCGACATCGTACCGTCCGGCAGGCGTTTGAGGAGCTGGTTCTGATAATTTCGTTTGACATCTGGGTCCACTAGCTTCTCAATGGCTAAGTGGTGTGCGCGTTTTGCGTATACCTGAAAAGCGCAATGAAAAGCAGCAGCGTGCAAGTACATGGTCGGAGTCCACGCTGGTGTTCCAGAAGGAGCGGCAGGCGGTGATCGACCCTCGCCACCGATAACTGACGGCGATGTGGTCTATTTGAATTCGGGGCTGGTTTGTTGGCAGACACTACGTTGTCAAGCGACTTTCGCTGTTCCGGAAATTGGTACTGCAAAGGAACAGTCTGTGATCGGCACACATCTGGAGCAGGCAATCTCCATTGTCAATGCGTCTCGTGTCCAATCCAAGACGACCACCCAGTCGGGCCTCAGCAGCGCTTAGTCTACCTACCTGGGCGTTCATCTCACCACCAACCACAACGACATCTGAGCTTTTAGTCGGTTGTGAAAGAGCACTTAAATTGTCATAGAAACTATCTTTGGCAGATTCAGAGCTACAGTCAGTTGGGGCATAAGCAGACACAATAAACAGGGCGCGATAGACCTCGCTTCTTCTAGATTCTCTCACAGACGTTGCCAGACAAACCATGCAGAGGCGACTATCAACGAGCATCCGTTGACGCTTCCGCTCGGTCGCTGAACACAATGCCCACCGCACCATATCCAGCTTCAGCGGCCTCTGCATGACCAGAGTTGCGCAGCTGGAACCTCGAAGAGAGGGTGCAGTCAGTTCGATCACAGTACTTGTGTCCTGTATCCTTGCTTCTGACAGACAGCATACATTAATGCAGAGGAACTCCAGCGTACGAGCAAGAGCCACCTGTTGTGCTGCTTGCTTCAGTGTGCAAACATTACAGGCAGCTAAGTGGACAGGCTTTCGGGGTTTGAAAATAGACTTTGAAGTGTTTAGGGTTGTTACTGAACTTGGACGTACAGAAGCTGTGGCTGAGTGCGATGCAAGGCGAGCAAAACGGCCAGCCTTAGTGCTGGGACCTGCGAAGGGAGTATTCGAATTTGGGTGAGGTAGGGTAGAAGAGGAAAAAAACGTGAAAGTGTAAGAAGGGACTGCCTGTACAAAGACATAACACCATATTCGCGCTAATGTGCCTACTGAAGGACTACTTCCTTGCCAGTTGTCAACGCCTATCATGGAGTTGACAGCCTTCGAAGAGTACCCTTCCAGCATTTGGTGGTTATGTAGAGGGAGAGGTGCTTTCGGACGAAGATTCTTGGGCGCTGTTTGTATCTCTTCCATTCACGAATGGCCAAAGGTGCAGAGGTGGATAGATGCTCATTCTTGAATAGCGAGAAGGCGAGTGTAAGTTCCAATGTCTGCAGGCGTTGCCCATAAGAAGCGTCATGAAAACCAACCGCCATCTTCATTACCTCCCTTTCAGCTCT
The DNA here is from genome assembly GCA_004794785.1 of Opisthorchis felineus. Classification (NCBI taxonomy): domain Eukaryota; kingdom Metazoa; phylum Platyhelminthes; class Trematoda; order Opisthorchiida; family Opisthorchiidae; genus Opisthorchis; species Opisthorchis felineus. The sequence goes on from SJOL01008821.1 coordinate 465,589, forward strand.
ATCTAACTCTATCTATCTTTAGTACTGCCCGGGTTGAGTACTTGTTTGGTCGGACATAGATATCGTGTAAAAGCTGGAAATCCTTTCTTGTTACTATGGGAAACTGAAATGCAGTGGTCCCAACAGCTTCAACTTCGTTCAGTGGGAATACGGATGATAGGGAATAGGAGCCACATATTGGAGGCGACGGCCCAATCAGTTCGTTGACGTTGAACGGTTCTGTTTGCCCGGCATGGCAGGAAATAAAGGCGACAGTGATGAAGGCAATAACTTTGACACAAGACTGCCGTTGGCTATGTGACAGCCATACCTGACAGGATCACTAACCACTGGTTTGTCTCATCCCGCTGTTCCCATCCGGGTAGACAGCAGTTACTAACGCGACTGAGTTGACTGATTAGGCCCTTCACGCTTCGTTTCGAAGTCATGAACTGTCCGCTTGTGGTCATCTCCATCCGGTACAAGTCTGGGTAAAGAGGGCTGTAAGGGGTAAACGGTCCTGTGGCGTACGAAGTACAAGGCCTAATCAGCGTAACCTGTGGAGTGTGACCAACTGATCTGTCAGGAGAGAATGGACTTTCCTATCCCTAAGAGGAGGCATATAAAGCCTCTGTAAGAGACAGGCATTTAGGAATGACACTGTTCGTTCCCAGATACTGCCACAGTCTCCGAAGATCAGCGGAGTCAAAAGCAAAAAAGTACGGTCACTTTTGGTGGTCGGAAGAAGTGGTGCAGTTTCAGCACTTCCCGCAAAGTGAAGATGTGATTGATGCACTCCTGGTCGGGGTGAAACCCAGCTCGGTTCCCGCGACTCTCAATCTCCAGATGATGGATCAACTTGCGTAGAATAATACCAGGGAGCGCCCTGGAAGCTGTGGCCACCAGACTGCTTCCCCGGTGGTTTTCGCACGATGTTCTTGTGCCCTGTTTTAATATAAGAATCACTGTCGAGACACTCCATTCTATTGGAATGTTTTCCTCATTACAGGTACATTAGAGTAAAGTCGTCAGGCTAGCTTTGGGGAACTCTCCACCTTCTTTGAAGAGTGCGGGATGCAAATCATCTCGACTAGGTGCTTTGTTGCGCTGAAGCAATGAACTTGCGCTGTGGACTTCCGTTATCGGTAGCGGACTGATGTCGACGTTCATCTCGCGTTCACTTGGTTTTTCAAGAGGGTGAGCTGATAGGGTTCAGCTGAACTGCTCCTCAAGTTGTTCACCCCATCATTCGAGAAAACGTTTCTGCGAATGATTTGAGATCCTACTATTTTCGAAAATAGTCTCATTAACACCCACCCTTTTTGGGCCAGTTAGTCGGATTATCTGGAACAGGGTTTCCCATTGCAAGGGCTTTATCCATCTGTCGGAATTTTGTGATCCACCACTCCTTAGGCCGTTCATTATTGGGCGTTTCTGGGGTCTGCACGCACCAGCGTGGTTGGTTGCTCCTGGTATAGTTTTCTTCGTTTCAATCAGAGCTGCCAGATCCAGTGTTCACTGGGGTGTGCAAGCGACCTGGGGCAGACAGTATCAATGGCTGTGAGTATGGCTTCCTACAGCTTTCTCCAATTGTCCTCCAAATCACCATTACTACCATTGTGTCCGTCGAGTTTTGTAGGCTTCTCAGCCAACTAAACTCGATATTGTTGATCCACAGGGACGCTTTGCTGAGTGTGAACTGAGTGGCTTTGCACTAACTGGCGTGTTCCAGAGGGAAAGTGAGTAGATAGGTGTGCCTGAATAATGCCATGATCGGATTTCAGTCTTGTGCTCTAAAATGAATGATAATCTTCTATCGAAGCTCTCCACCGGTAGTTGATTGCCAGATGGTGGCCTCCAAGTCACGCGGTGTGAGCGCTTATTTTGAAAGTTTGTGCTGGCTAGAAGCAAATGTTGTTCAGCACATAATAGAAGAAGTCGATTCCCATTATCTGTGCGGTGAGCGTCAACTCCAAATCGACCATCAAGGTGGGCTTCCTTAGGACTTAGTCTGTCAACCTGGACACTCATAACGCCTACCAGAATAACGATATTTGTACTTCTCTCTGACCGGATTAACCGTGACAAATCACGATAAAAGCTCTTTCTCAGTCTCAAAACTGCCGTCTGTTGGAGCATATGCTGACACAACAAATAAATACCACTTGCCTCGTGGAGGTTAATGGTAGAAATAATGGAGATTCACTGATGTTGATTGCACCAGTGAACCTAATAGCACAGAGACGACTGCTTACTAGAATCCAGTTCAGCAAGGTGTATTCAGTCCTGGGGTTAAGCACGACTTACACAACGTAGATACTACAATCCATTGGATCAGGATCGTTAGAAACCCGAAGTGTTTACTACTAGAAATCTGGGTTCGCTCCGAGCTAGTTGGGATGTATGACCGAACTGGGGTCTTGAATGTGTGTTTCGGAGAGAACGTACGTCGGTCGAAAGAGGGAAGGTCTGAGTAAGAGCCCAAGTTGATACAGAATATCGACGTTGAAGGCCTCAATATGGAACAGATCCCTTGGATTTAATAAGGGTTTGCTTTGACTTATTGTACTGGACAGAAGCATGGATACGAAGCAACGGATAGGTGATTGACAGCTAAATGAACCAGAGGGACTTGGGTGGGAAACGTCTGTCGGGGAGTCACAGAATAAAGAGATGTGATGGAGAATTATAATTCCCGCTTTCCCAGACTAAAGAAGAGGGCTTGGTTGAGGTACTCCACCTTGAGCCTTTGATTCAAAAGTCTGAACCTCGAGGCAGCGGTTTTTAGGATTTTCTTGAGGGACCATTCTCGGAGCCATTGACTCGGTTTTTCTCACTTGGCTGCAGGGGGCTGGCCTAGCCAGAGGGCGCAGTGAGTAAGATATAGCTGCGACTGCACATTTCAAAGGCCTTTTGAACGGCACTGGACTCTTCGATTTTAAAAGTATTTCGACCGTATTGAATGGTGCGCCGGTCAACCCTTGGGTGATCAGAGTGTGGTTTTTAGGTCTGACCCTTTCTAAGCCGTCCTTCCTCGGGGGAAGGCAGTATCTCTGCTTCCATAAATATGTACATGCTGTTCGTCTGAAACAAACCCCTCACTGTTTTTGCACTCCTACTGCAGAGGACAGTACGACTTTACATCCAGACTGCCTCGTAACGCGATTTCTCGAACTTCGGGGACTAGTCCACATCCATATCCGTTTAGAGGGTTTCCGATTCTTCTGTGCCCCAAATCCTCATGTTATCTGCGAAAACCAAGCGGTTGACAGAAAGTTTCTCCTGAAGGTCACCGACCTAGATAAGAAACAGGAGCAGACCCAATACTGATTCCTCAAGAACTCCTGGTCTGACCATCGTCGGCTTGGAGAATTTCTATCCTGCTTGGACCATGAACGAGGGAGTCTCCAAGAAGGACACGACCAATCTGCAGGTTTTGGCCTATTCCATTTTTGAAGCAGAAAAATTTGGGGAACACAATCGAAAATCCTTGCAAAATAGAGGAGCCAGCATCGTATACCAACTCCCTATTGTAGGGATCCGCTAGGCTTTTCATGCCGTGCTAAGCTGAGCAATTCCAGTTTTAAAGGAGATGATGAAGAAGAAATGATGATGAGCGTTAAAATTTTTTATATGGAATGCTTTTCAGGTTGACTGGTCTATAAATGTTTGGTGTACACTTATCTCCACCCTTAAGTATTGGTGTCACCACAGGTGTTTTCTAGGCATTTAGAAATATTTCACAGCCAATGATATTCTGAGATTGTTTGGCAAAATTTTTGTCATTTCCTTCAAAATGCACCGGTGAATCTGACCAAGTCTCGTTGCACTGAAAAGTGTTATTTGATTGCATACTCTACGGAAAGTTCTCCATTTTCCAATGCTGTTCCAAACAATCCTGCGGCAAGATCCGGATGCGTGGTGGGGCCTTCCGGCTGATATATATCCGCAACATAGTCTCGAAAGGCGTTCACAATTGCTGCTGGACTGTCCAGGCCGGTGGCATATGGCGAATGGTTTAAGCACGTTTATCCTCTTCCGACGAAGATGTATAGGGATTGTTTGGTTGTCCTTACGTCTTCCACTATCCACTTTTGTACTGACCGACTGCAGATCATTTTCGCATGTGTGCACCCTGCAGGTCCTTAAGAACGGGTCCAATGTTTTTTCTAGAAAGCACGTCAATATATATTGTCCACAGGCCTAATACGTCGAAATATTTCTGTGTTTTAGGCTTGTGCCGATGACTACGTTTTTCCTCGGCTGAAATGCACTTTTGAACCCCTTAGCAAAAGGCCGCAGTTTACATATGGATATACGGGTTACAGATAGCCGTGGATATATATATATATATATATATATATATATATATATATATATATACATATATGTACATGTATGCACAGGTTATAGTCCATTTTGGTACTAAATATGGGTGGTTTGTGGAACGTAGTTCATTTTTGGGACCGAAAATGGACGGAAAACGGTTTGTGTGCTAGCATAGAAGGTTATGCATAGCACTCTTGGAACCCGAAACTCTTCCGATCTTAAGTGGTTAAGCTTTGTGGAGGTCATTTGGATTTTTGCACCATATCTGGTTTTGGTTCTCCTATGTGTCTCTCTGATAACGCCTGATTCACTGCGATGGACGCAAGTCTTAGGAAACCTGTGGGCCAAACGCTGTCAAAGAGTGACAGGCAACCTGGGTTACCCATGGTGCTGTCGAAGTGAACCTTGACCTACTTGACTTATCCCGTTCGAGCTCTGAAAACACCAGTGTATACATAACTGTAGTCCAAGGAAATTCACTCCACGCATAACTGCCTGTTGGTCGACACCGGGAATTGTTAGTTCTAAGCTGCAATAGACCCATCCGAAACGGGCGGTGGTGATCTTTTGTTACCTCCTGATGAACTAATCGGGAACTGCACTGGAAAGTTAGGGCTCGATGTCGCACCTGACATTTCCGCTGTGATGACACTGATTACCACCAGCACCGTCATCATCATCGTCGACTGCAGTACACCCCTATTAAAAACAGTTGACTGCCATAACTCCATGACGGAACAGTACCCCAGTAAAGAGTGGGCGGAAAGGAGAAGGGTGTGAACTTAATACAAACGACCTTCTGTCCGTAGGGAAGAGGTTCAGAGACAAAATGACCACACATTGGGACATGAGAAAGATGATAATGATGAGCAAGATGGACGCATATGAACATCATACTGGAGTAAGATGCCATCAGTGGGATTGACCGAGTGTCTTCTGCGAACCCCACCTAATAAAAGGAAAACATAAGACGACAGGCTAGCTAGACAGTTTGACTGAAATATGACGGTATTTTCGCAGCTAATACCAGGTGCTTTCCCTTTCGTGTATGCATTCCAACTCCCGTGCGAGTAGGATCGCACGGACTCCACCCAATAAAACCCGGATTAATTGGACCGCGTTGACCTCACTCACATGGCTGAACATTTAGTAATTTTGTCCCACGTAGTAAAGCCCATAGGAGCATTGCAGTACTGAAGCCCGACCTGCGCGACAAGTGGACAGCCTTAGGTCTGGAAAAGCATGATAGCTCGGACGGGGATGCTCAGAATTGTGTGAATATAGTGTGTTGCTTGTAGGCCCGATATTGCGGACGTGTGGTAATGCTTGAGCGCTGTATGGAGCTTTCCTATAAAAAATGGCGTGCAACGTGAATTTTTCAACTTACAAATTGTCAACCATAATTCAAATCGGTCAGTACGCAATTCTTTGGAGCAAAGTTTCTTGAGGAGATCACTCAGTCGCAGCCAACACTTTAGTCTGTCACTGATATTTCAGTCTCCTGTGGACCAGTAAATCAATTGCAATCATCTAGCAGGTTGCTATAATCCCCGGAAGAGGTACCATCCTGGGGGAAGGAAGGCATTGTCGGTGCGATCCAAAACGTGGCTCCATGTTTTACTGACTGAAGACTCTGTGAGATTTGACTGCTACTGGATTTAACTGACCTTATTGTCAGATTCCCTCTAGATAGTTTGACTAATTATCTATAAATGTAAGCGCCTTTAGTGGGTCGGCAATAGGTCATTTTCCTATCCATCTTTATCCCTTTTTCACAACAAGGTCTTTGGCTAAATTGTGATCGTACGGTAGTGAAAATGTGCTGTAGGTGTTGATTAAAAGGAGGATTTAACCTCTCCGATGGTGGCGAGGAAGGTCGTTGTGGAACTTTCAAGGCAGTACGCTCTCTTCACGTTGTTGTCTCTTCCGAGATTTTCTAACGTTTATCATTTATTTGCTGAGGTGACGCATAATATTTACGGTCCCACGTGTATCTCACTGTAACCTACATGCACATCATCTTCAAACTATTTACGGATGACTCGTGAACCTCTTCAGCATAGCGTGTTCTCATGACATTTTTGACCATTATTTTTCAATCTGTTCTCTGGCAAGTCATTATGATATTGTTCCTAAACTTTTGTCCTCAGTTCATCCGTATATGAGTTACTTGGATTCCTTTCGAAAAACATCGTTTCACCGACGGTTTGCTTGTCTCACTGTTGCTTTTTTGTTGCCCTTCCGTTTTCACGGGAAATTTCCCATTCTTTTCTAACACAGGGTCCTCAACTAGTTTAGTAAACCAGCTCGTTTTGTTAGCATTCTTTTCTACTGATTACTAAGTGGATGTGCCACAGCTTTGTTTTCAGTAGAGATATACACACCCATCCCCATGAATTTTTTCGGCTGCGTCAACACATAAAATTGGCTGGATATTATCGCATCGTCTTATCGCAGGATCACAATAGGATGAAGTGTGTATAGGGAAATTAATTATGCTCTTGGGACGCTAACGTTATCCAGTCATGCGTTTGTTCTGTCCCCTATCTGCGTCTTCCGAGCTGTTTGCGCCCGCACACACACACGAAGTTGGTTGTTCTGCTCCATCGATGTCCTGCTTCGGTTGATTCTGCCTCTGATGCGCATTCTCCATTCTGATTGGCTGCTGTAGCGAATGCCGCGCTCGCTCTCGCATCATCTATATGAGCTCTCCATTTCAATCAAACTTGTCGACACACTGCCAGCAATTTCACTGCTCTCTCTTAACTTCATTCAATGGCTTCCTTCTTGAACCGTAACAATTCACAGAAATCACAATACCCCAAAACCAGCATACACTTCTCGGTGCACGATCAGAGTTCGAAGAAACCCTACCGTGGTTTACTGAGCCGAAGGTCGCTAGCGCAGAAGTTTTCCTTACTCGACACTGTAATTGTGCAAGATACCCGCGAACGCCAACGTCAGCGTAGTGTAAACCAGGCGTTTGGAGAACTTCGGTTGCTCTTACCCACTTATCCACCGGACAAGAAGCTCAGTAAACACGAGATACTTCGTTCCAGCATCAAATACATTCATGTGCTTGAGGCGATTTTGAAGTACCAGGAAGAGGTTGATGGCCTACCCCCGGCAGCGATGTCTACGCCGGAATTGCAAAAGCGGACTCACTTGTGTCGTGATCGAACGAAGCAGCTCAGGACCATGAGTACGCTCAAGTCCATCAGTAGAATGTTTCCATCTGTGGATGTCTTACCTTGTGACCCCAGTCTGTTTGAGCTTCAGAAACAGGAGAGTCATCAGTTGGACGATAGCACTGTGTGATATATGTGATCTGTCATTCTATCATCTCATTTGGTAAATTGATGCCGAATTTTCCACTCGTTCACAACAGAGTTCGGTCCTAAGCAACTGCTCTTAGCATTTTGTGACTGAAATGATCTTTTTTGGTCACCATATATACTGCTTTTTACAATATTTCCGAAAGTTTTATCGAATACAAACAGAAACGCCGCATTCACTTCTATTTATTCCTGTCTTACCATAAGACAAGCCAAGGGTTATCTTTTTTGTCACCACTGGTGAATTTTCAGGTGAACGTTTTAACGGACTTGTAAGAGAATACAAGTGCCTACAAATATGTGTAGAAGACCTCAGTGATTTTAGACCAGGTCTTGTGCACCTAAATGGTTAGTAAGTTTAAGACAAGTTCGTTCCCATCAATCGGAAGATAACACCCGAAAGATAAGGTTGAATTTGAGTCGGGCTGAAGTGGGAATACGGAGGTTTTGTAGGCAAAGGTTCTTGTGTAAGAAAATATTTTAGTGTTTTTTGGGAGGCACCTAGGGAGACATCCTCCACATTTGAGATGTTGGGAGTGACGAGGTCGTGAATTATCGTATCGAGAAGATATGTACAGGTTTTGGTACGTCAACTAACAAGTGCTTCCACCAGAAAGAATATACCCTAGAGGTGGACAGCGTTCTACTACACCGTCTGGATGACGAAAAAACAGGACCAAAAGAAAGGATTTCGAATTTAGTATTTCGATCGGCTTACATTCATTCCTCCCAGAGGAAGCCACATAAATTACCACTTTTAATGGTCTTTCTAATGCTTATTTCAGTAGTAAACTCTCCCAGGTGTCACTTATAGTTGGTACTTTGAGGCGGTCTTTCAATGGTAGTTAACCATATCTGAAGCCCAAAAAAACTAGTATGCCGGCAAGACCCGTTCAGAAAAAGATGGTGTCTTGTTCAACATCAAATACCGGATTAAGTACGCAGTCACTGGGAACCTGTAAAAATATGCTAGTAAATTGGGCCACTGACGTCAATTCCGTTCATGTTCACGTTCGCAAATAAAATGTTTTGAACGCACGAATCATCGTATTTGATCAAGTGCTCATCACACTTGCTTGTTTTAGTGACTGTATTCGGTGTGCTCAACGATAGACTTGAACTTTAATGAAATCTAGTACGGTGCTCCATCCCTCGAGGACACACTTCTAAGGCATCAAATGTCCCTCAACAAGGGTATTTTCTGGACCGATAAATTGGGACTCCATTTGTATCAAGGCCTTTTAAGTATTTGTACGGACTGGAATATTTTGCTGTTTCCGAGCTAAGCGCTCTAGCTGTCCAATGATATTGCAAATGCGTGACTGATGTACACGAATACGACGTGGTCAACGTGCATATTGGTTATCAACCTCTGTCATCGAGCTCATTATGAACGAGATTTTTTCCACCTAGCTAAACTCGAACGAGAATTATAAAACTATATAATTTGCCACAAAGACGTGCGGTAATATAACAACGTTAACAACAGAAATTGTTAAGAATTAGGTGAATATCGGTGTGACGTTCATTGTTTCACCTCGTTTTCTAACTTCATTATTCCCAAGCCCTATTCCAGTGAATGGCACTGCGCGCACACCCTCCGCTAAACTACCGACCAAGCCAGTTCCAGGTTGGCGGACCCTGCAGCTTGGCGTGCTTAGGCCATCATCCGTTTAACGTGACAGTGTATCTGGGTCTGGAAATGCCCTAGACCATAACTAGGGCATTTCCATCGTGTTGTTCCCTTTAGGGAAGTGAATAAACCGCTGAGAGCCAGGAAGTGCCTTCCGTTCAACTTATACGCTCATCTGTATACCAATTTGGTTTTGACGGGAGATTCACCTGGAAACCGGTTGAATCTCTCGTTTGTATTCCTTTCTGTTCGCTTCTCAAAAAAGGTTCCTCTGAATAGAGCTTTAATTACTGTTATTCATGTTTACTTCTATGTAGGTTTACCGAGTAATAATGGAAAGATTGAACTCATGAATATCAAACTTCACTCATCCCGAGAGTCAAGTAAATATGATGAATTAGGAAAATAGTGACGGTGCACAAATTGGATGAGTGATATCGTCACGTTCACTTCGGGCGCAAAGCTTTCACATGGATCGGTTGTTTGATGGAAATCTGAAGGAATGGATAGAATATATAAATAAAATCTGTGCTAGAGCTATGAAAAATGGTTGCTGAGGTGTGCGACGAATAGGTAAGATAAGTGGGCAACAGCAAGCGATTTGTGCGAATTGACCCACTGCTGCCCACGGGGACTCTCAGTTGTACTCTGATTAGCATAGGATGATTGACTTAGATATCGTTCGGAATCGGTTAGCCGATCGGCCTCGAATTGTGACCCTGGTCTTGTAAATGTTTTGGGTAGAGCTATGTCGGTGACCAATTCAAGAAGCAGAGGAATTCTGAATGTTTGATCTGGAAGCCAACTGACGTATCGGACAGCAGTGGAGCCTCAGTATGGGCAGCGTGTACAGCACCGATCTCCACCTCATACGAGTGGTACTCGAACCCTGGAGTGAAGTTTAAGGAAGCACGGAAAGTACGGTCAGATTACACTTAGTGATAAACAACAAATACGTGACACCAACCTCAGTATGTTGCCTTTCAGTGTAGAAGAAGTCTTATTAGTTTGTTTTTGGGAGGTTCTTCAAAATCCTGGTGTTCAAATAACTGCTGACAAAAGCCTTGTCGATCTGGAATATGCAGACGATATCGCTTTGGTGTTCGAAGAGGAGAAGACATGTGTTTTTGAATGAACTGACTAAAGTCATCCCGTCCTTTATGCGTTTTACATCCCCAAACTGTAAGATCGTGCTTCCGGACATGCAGTCACTGAACACGCCACTTACAACCTAAAGGGAGGCACCAGAATTTGTGATGCGTTTTATTTATTTTAGGTGTATTAGTTCCGATTGCAGTGTGACAGATTAGGTTAACGAACGAATCCTTGAGAGCTTGGCAGTTGGATTGCAAACGTTTCATCACCAATCGAGGTGACATCGTCAGTGCGGGGTTGAGTGGGTGATGAAACGTTTGCAATCCAACTGCCAAGCTCGGCGAACAGACCAACAACCAAGCAGCGCACCCGAGCTACCTATATTCCAAAACATTGCCGAATCCTTGAGACTTTGGCCGCGTTTGCTAATTTGGGCTACCTGTGATGACAAAGCGGAGTGCCCCTAAATCTAAAGGGACGTGTGTATGAGGCTACAGAATGGGCTGTTTTGTTGTATGGCTGAGATGTGGCCTCTTCGGGTAGCGGAACTGAGACGTCTCCAGACTTCCGACAACCGTTGTCTCAGAATTATAGCTCGTGTTGGCTGGTGTCGGCGAATCATCAACGGGGCCATTAGAAAACGAGTGTTCGGTTGTGCAACGAGGACTTCAATTGAAGAACGTGCCCAGTTCCAAAAGGCGTGATGTTTCGGTTATGTATTGCGCGTGTCGAGCCATCATTTACCGAAGAGAGTGCTGTTTCCTGTGCCCGGTTCAGAGTGGTGCAAGCAGAGAAGTGGTCACCCCTTGGCCTGACAGAGGGAAATGAAATCGATCACAGTATGTTTAGATACTGTCGGTGCGATCCGTTTTGCGGAATAGGATCCGCATGATCCACCGTCTGCATGTTTAGAGGCGCTGCAAGGTATGGCTGCTAATCGATGTCAATGGCGTTCTTATTGTTAGTTTCTATCCAGATTGCTTGAATGAGTGAATGGAGGTGTAGGCATCTCGGAATGATTGTGGTAGTCTAGTAGTTCACAGTAAGGCTTTCAAATGAACCATGGTTGTACGCCTGCGAAGCATCAGTGGTGAGCACTGGTTTTATGTCGTCGATGATGATGTTGATAATGTGAGAGATTTCGGTTGGTCAGCGATATCGCTGTATAACAGGCAGATATGTTACTTTCTGAGTTCCTTGTATCCACCAGGGTTTGTAGGTGAACTCTTTTGACCGAATAACTTAAAAATTGTAGTGAATAACTAGCGGTAATGTACTCATGGAGCTGCTGTCTGATTGGATATGATTGAGGGCTGGTGATTAGGGTGTCGCAATTCGATAGATTACTGTGCTTGTCTGCCGTTACAGCCTGAAAACCGCAACCGCAGGTCAGGAAATTTAATTTCTATAGAAATTTATCAATATTTTGTTCGGGTTCCTGTTTACAGATGTCCAATAAATGGCAAAATTACCTACAATTTCAGGCTGCACATACGATGCTTGAATTCCAGCTGCAGCATCAGCATAGGTCTCACATTTCGTTACTAATTAGTAAACGCTGTGTGGGAGAAAGTGGACCAAGTAATCCACTTTGTCGGGCGAATGTGAATCAGGCTTGAGAAAGGTACTGAAATATGAAACCGAAGGTCCACTGTCACGTCGAAGCGTTGTGATCAAAGTTGTTCCATTTCTGGGTTAATCGAGACGATCAATCATGCACATGCGAGGATGCATCAATTCTATGCTGGGTTTAAAAGTGGTGGGAACTATTCACGTTTATGGATGTGTGCCTAACGTAACACACTACAGTTTGTGGAGTGAAGAAGCTTTTCCTCACGACTTTACATCACTATCTTTTTCTCTGACAAGGTGCTTTCAATAGTAATTTAACGTGCTTCGCTCACTACGTTCCCAATTAGGTTGTCAAATGCATGTGTTTTCTTTTTTCTAGCCCTCTCTGCTCCTAACAAAGGATTCTATACAACCGTACCATCTTCAATGGAACGTTCGAGGGAAGACCTTAGTAACAAGTGAGTCTGTACATTCCAACTGACAGATTGTACTGATCCGTGTATTTCACCTGTAGCTTACTGCAACTCACTGTTTGTTCATATTAGTCCCAAGATGATGGCTCAGTTGAGTCTCCTTACTGTCTCTCCCGTAATTCTTATTGATTTTTCTGCTTATACGCGTTTCACACTTTACAGTTCTTTGTGAACTGCCATCTCAGGACAATAGTGTCGTCAGATTTACAGCGAGGTCACCAGCGGAAGGTTCACTTGAGGCGTGCATCCAGTATCACAAGCTGTCTGGAATCCGTCACGTATTACGCGTGCCAAATCATAGCCTTCTGAGCCGAGTTTTGTCTTCTGCTTCGAACTTATTGTGCTGCAAACGTGGAGGTGGACAGCGGGACGTCGGTTCACCCTTCTGGATGGGGTCCGTGCTGAAAACGCTACAATACACCCCGTGAGAGAATTATGGACCCACCATCTCTACGATGAATACACAGTCAGAAGGTGTCGAAACCAGAACTTACAGGATTTTCTCAAAGGAAATGATGTAAAATCAGAGAAGAGTAGAAAATGGATATTACCACTCCGTTGGAAGTCCCACCTCAAAATAACTGAATAACATCTGCTACTAGCGAGTGTTTAGATGGCAGTTTGACCGACAATTTTTGGATTTCGGTTCACAACATTCGCCTAATCGGTTCTAGAGTCACATGTATTTGAATCTGTGCATATTCAGTGTGCTTATGAGATCTACAGGTGGAGGGCCAGCCAGCTTAGTAGCTTTGTGTGAAGTAGCACTAGGCCCTAGACTCTATTGACAGCTTTTCTTGTTGAACTGTTCCGTTGCTCGTGCTTGTCGTAATGCGTGGTAAATAACCACTTGTAATATCCGAATGTACGCATCTGGATTATATACAACAATCAGTGCTACAAATCAGTTCACTGCGCAAGCTGAGGTAACTGCAACTCCATCTGAGAACACACTAAACCCTCGGGAGCAGTGCTTGATGTCTTTACGTCCACGTGGCACTTTCAGAGGATACGAAAAGCTGTAACATTTCGAAATAAAGGCTTCAAGTGTGAATATGCTCGCCTGTTCAGACGTGAAAATTCAGAAGTGTCCAGCGTGCGCTGGTGGAGTAGTGGTACCAGGCTGGCCTCGCATGTCAGATATCCGGAGTCCCCGGCACGGCCAAGGATATTATTGTTGATGAACTCTAATAAGAGCGAAACTCGAGTCCACTGCTTCCCCTCAATTTAGTTTAGACTCATCAGAGTAATTGTTTCAAGACAGGAGGATGACTGTTCAAGCGAGAGTGGTGGGATCGTGGGCGAGATGGCTTAGTGGTTACAGTGCGAATTTACTGACCGGAAGGTCCGTGGTTTGAACCCGACCTCTGCCTCTCGACTTCCACTGTCTAGGCTTGGGCAACCTGGCAGTATCCCAGCCCTCGTGCTTCCTTCTGGTAACATGGCAGTTAGGCACGGAAAGGGTGCTACAGCTACGAATCCCGCAACCACCTACAAATAAATGTACCGGGTTCAAGTAACTTGAAGTTCTATACCAGTTGCCCAGTATCGTTTCATGGATTATAGGCAACGAACTGCGTCATCCCTGACGATGAAATGAAATTCCATGCCATTAACTCCAACGCATCGAATTGTAACGGATGCGACTTGTGCACCAGAAATCAGTTTCGTCCAAAGAGAGTTGATTTGGGGTGTCTAAGCATGTGGAGTTAGAAACTTAGCATCACTGTTAATCGTCCAGGACTGAAATGTAAACATTCGGCTATTGTATCGGTTATTATTGCCCCTCACTGCAGTGAGCACGCCAGGGAGATTGGATATTTCAGCAAGGCAACGTGGTGGATCACGTCCCTTACCTCATCTGATTCTAGCTTCTGTCCCGTCATACGAAGCTATCAAACTGAGAAGTTTTCATTTCTTACCTCAGCCCCACCGGGAGGCCCTGATCATGCTAGCACGCCGGGTCTGCACAGATGCAAACGTCTGTGGCTCCAAAACCGATTAGACGGATGCTACAAGCCGAGATCCCAGGAGCGTCGGTCAAACTGCCATCCAAACACCCAATAGTAGCGTTGTGAAGCTTATGTAGAGGTTATGAGCTAAAGTGACCGGAATTCATTATTGAAAAGTTCAAACACAGCGGTAAGCGCCCATTTTCCACTCATCTCTGATTTTACATGACTTACTTTGAGACAACCTGTAAGTTCTGTGTTTTGGCACATGCTATCTGAAATTCGTTCCATTCTGTTCCTCAGCTGTAGACATATGTTGAAGAACACAGGTCGCCCCATAATTTTGCCGCTCAGTGTATGTCACTGAAGTGATCATCTCCTGGGACAGGATAAGTCGGCCTCAGAGATACGGTAGTTCTTTTCTTCCACCTCTCCTACGAATGCGGACCACCTCCCCACAAGAGAACTCCGTTGCCTTCTGTAGTACGCCGTCATTTTTCGGATGAAGAAGTTCCAAAAATGCGTTACGGCCGACACTTCACGCTTGTGACGGATCGCAAACCACTATTAGCTATATTTGGTTCCAAGAAAGGTATCCCGGTCTATACAGTCAACAGCCTACAACGGTGGGGCACGATTCGGCTCGGCTACATCCTTACCATAAAGTATGCCTCAACCGAGAAAATTGGACAGGCCCATGTGCTAACGTGCTTGATTGCTTTCCATGAGTTGGAAGCAGAAAATACCGTTATAGCAACCGTTACCGTCGCACCGGAAGTCTGTGCTGTGGTGTTGGAGACCATGAACCAACTACCCGTGACTTTTGACACGGTTCGCGATGCCACCAAAAATGACAGCGTACTACAGAGGGCAATGGAGTACCATCAATCCAGCTGGCCAACGACCTGTTCATCAGTAGAACTCCGGCAACTTTTTCAACGACGGAGTTCATTATCTGTTGTCAGTGGCTGTCTTCCCTTTGGTGACCGAATAGTCGTTCCCAACAAACTTCGCCGCTTTGTCCTAGCACAGTTCCAGGGATAAGCCGCGTGAAGACCCTCGCTCACAGCTATTTTTACTGGCCCGGTATGGATGAGCACATGGAGGTGGTATGTCAGAGTTGTTTCCGATGCACAGCTGCCCAGAAGTTACTCAACCAACAGTCGCCGGAGCCTTGGCAACAGTCAGAAAAGCCATGGTCGCGCATCCATGTGGATTTTTCTGGACCAGTTAACGGACAAAGCTTCTTCATCGTTGTTGATACATTCACTAAGTGGTCCGAAGTCCTTGTTATGTCTGAGACAACAACGATGGCAACCATCACTAAACTGCGACATTTGTTTTCAATATTCGGTATCCCGGAAACTATTGTGTCCGACAATGGCACTCAGTTCACATCCCATCAGTTTGGTGAATTCGTTCGAAGACACGGCATCTTACATGTTACTTCCCCACCATTTCATCTCCAATCCAGCGGTAAAGTTGAACGGTTCGTAGACACCTTTAAACGCGCGTTGACAAAAGCAGAAGGGGAAAGGACCACGGCAGAAATCTTGGATACGTTCTTCCTGAATCATAGAGCAATTCCTAATCCAGTCTCCGGACGGTCGCTCTCCAGCAGAGGTTATGATGAATAGACGGTTGGAACTTACCCACGACGCTATCCTGCCAACATCTACGTGTTTTCAATCACCAACAGGAGGGAAACCAACGTTCCGGTCTGGAAACCGTGTATTTGTCAGGGTCTATCGCCGTGGACACCGAAACTGGACTGTTGGAGTCGTTCTCAAAAGAATTGGTAAGGTGATTTATAGCGTCCGGGTATGATCATTGATATGGAAACGGCATGTCAATCAGCTACGGCCGACTGAGTGCCCGATTCCAAAAGCGGAGGAACAGTTACTAGATCTCAACCTGTTGCTCGAAACATTTGATCTGCCAAGACCAGTACCAATAGCCACTGCTCCACATGTACCGCCCAAGACAGATCCATTGCTGCAACCGAGACACCGTACCGGTCGCACCAGAAGACTGGTGGAACCTTTTCAACTTGACCTGCACCGACAATCTTACGTTGAACGACCAAAATGGGGAGGTGTCAGGAAGGTCAGATCCTGAAAATAATCCCAGAATGCCCGGAACCTACTGAGACCCTAAAACTCGACCAAAACCTCAATAGGGAACCCGGAAAGCATCCAGTCCAGTCAATCAATCAATTCAGCAAAAGCCGATGAGTGTTCAGACACGCTACGGAAGCACGACCGACTGCGATAAGTGTTCAGGCATTTCATAGAAGCACGGTCGGTGTTGATGGGTGTTCACTAAATGCCGATCAGACAGCCTAGATCAATGTCGAAAAGTGCCCTTTAAATAGCGCGAGGCCGTTGTAACTTTTGCACTCGATTGTTATGGAGAGAGCTGTTGTGTTTTGCGGCACTAAGGCACTGGAGCAGGGACAGCAGTCAGATATAACACTATTGCCATTCCATAGGCTTTACTTTTGAGGTGATGGTCTGGATACCGAACCCCACGGGAAGGCAGAGATTTCTGTTATTTTCACCCATCTGTTGCCTAAGAGGAAGCTTTTTACTACTGAAATTAGGGAACCAACTGCTAATCATTATCAGTTCGTGTTTTTCGAGCTGTGATGAGACGCCTTGTCCGGGCGACAAGTTTAACGATACTCTAGCCTTTCCATAATCCCCTGAAGTGAGCTCGAGTCATTGTAGTCTTTGGTCACTTGCTTCAAGACTAGATAGTCAGAGCATTCGCTATTGAACCTGGTTATCAGACTGTCTGTAATCCATAAGGAGGATTTACAAGACCTAAAACATAAGTGCAGACTGTTTTGATACAAATCTACCAGAAAACTTAGCAACTGACAGGTGAATGTTCACTACTGTTCTGCGGCGGATGCGGAGTTTTGAGTTTCCAAAGACAGAAATTACAGATAGCAGACCTTATCCTCGTGCCAACTACCATTCGTTGAGTCATTGTTACGACTCGTACAGGACCGAGGAGTTACTGGATGCAAAAAATGCCTGGCCAAATAAGAAAAGTCCATTTGATCGATCTCATAGGTATTCATAGTGCATTGATACGTATTATTCAAAGGTTGGCTAGACTGATCCTTCTGGTTTTCGAAACGGGTCTGTTATTTGTTCTAGTGTGGTGTTAAGTGTTTTGTTCCACTGAATACCATAGCTGGATACTTTGCGTTCATCCCGAATATGAATATTCAGATTAGGTAGTCTATGTCCGAAAGAATATCTTTTGATCAGTATGCTTAGAATGAAATCAACGCACATATTTTTCATGCGGTTGTGAATTGAAGAGGCCTATTCATGCTTTATCGGAAGAAAACAAAAGTGCAGGGCCAAGTGAGACTAAAATTCAGAATGTGAATGTTAACGGACATTGTGTTGTTTACAGCATGATTGAGTTCACATAACAGAATTGGGTTGATGGAAAATTGGGGACCACGTTCACGTGATGGGCGCCAAGAGGGACAAAGCTGATAGTGAGCTTTCGAAGACTTTTCAGCAACCTTGTGAGTAGTATGTCTTGGCAAGGGACAGGTGCTGTCCCTGTGTCAATCAATCCTGACGTTTTAATCGTCGCGGTTTGAACTGAGATAATATTCCTTGGAAAATCGTTCAACCCTTGGTTGTAAAAACTCTTGACAAAGGTCACAGTAGTTGAATCGTTGGGATCATAATATCCCACCCTACAACGCCACGTCATCATTTATAAGCTTTCCAAGTGGAATACCGTTTTCGGGGCTTAGAAGACATTGGCCCTTGTATGGAGACTGACCTTTGTTGTAGAGTTGTCCTCTACACCGTTATCGTGAGGTAAAAACATTGAGAGATAACACGAGCGAGCAAGTTGAAGTCTCATATAGGGAGTCAGACTAAAAAATGTGACATTAACCCGTCTTGCATCAGTTGACATGTCTCTGGTAATAAAAAGCTGAAAGGTTGCACGATCGGTTCAGTCGAAGGTATTCTTCAAGCCCAATGGCCACCTACAAGTATTACATGGTTCAGTGAGTTATGGAGTGGCACAGCCATTGCATCCACGATGTGAACAGGACACTTTCGGGCTTTCGGAGAATGATACCTGCAATTACTTTTAAAGTAATCTCAGACTAACATCTCTATGACTTTCTTGGTACTGTGGCACGTTTTTGAATATAAGAAGATTGGGAAGTTGCTATTCTGCGGCAGTGTTTCATCTTCCATATGCGAATCTGAAAATTCCATTAACTAGCACATCTAGGGAATCCGCATTAATTGGTTGGTGTACCACTGTCAGTCGACCGAAAAACCGGGCTTGTTTTTCATTCATTATTTTTTAGTTCTCTTAAGATCATTAAGGCAAACAGACCCTCTCATTTCTTTATTTGTTGTGGTTGGCCACTTACGTTTTCTATCCTTCACTTTCAGTGAGGCCGATGCCGCTGATATGAGAGACGAGACACCTAGACGTTGGCAACGTTTTCGGTCTTTGAAATCGGCTGTCCGCGGTTGCCTGTCGCCTCCCCGAAACAGGACATGTTGCGAATTCAAAGAACGCAATCGCCCAAGTGACGCGGAGTCACTGCCGAGCCCATCTACCGATAGTCAAACCAAAACACACTCTGGTGCCCGTTTTGTCTCTACAGGATTCTCGCTAATCGGCTACACATTTTTTCTGCAACTTGGACTGCATTTGATGACGTTTGTTTTGAACGGGCTTGCTTATCACCGCCTTGATACGGCTTCTCTCGGTTTAGTCAACGTACGTTTAGGACTGTTCTACACAACCTTGATGTTCATCTCGCGTGATGCGTTCCGTCGTGCTTTTCTGAGCCGCGGCGGCCAGCTGCTCATTCAAGCCGATACTTCGGTGGACGAAGACTTCGAAGAATCTGCTCGATTATCAAGTCGTGGTAGAACACGTCGACCTCTTTCCCGTCTAGCGGGATTGATTGATCTGGCTTGGGCAATGTAAGTCGTCACTGAATCTTATGGCCGCTGGGTCGCAGTGCCACCTTCACACAACTTAACGACCGCACGATCGGTACGCCTTAACCGGAAGCAACAGCGTAACGTTTTATGTGTTGTCGTGTGTTAAAACGTCATAGAAAAACATTAATTGGCCTTTTTCATGTCTGCTCGTCCATATGTGGACGAACTTCAGGTGAGTATCCAATGTAGGTTTATCGAAAGTTCGGAGGTCAAGCGTACACCAACCACTTCTTTCGGTCGACTGCCGAATTTTCAAGACTTGGTGTGAAATCCATTAATCCATTCATTTGCTCATTCCGAATCCTTTTGCGTATCTTGATCCGACAGCACAGGGACAAAAAAAAACAACTAATTTTAGCGACTTTCCACTGTGACTACCAAGTCAACCGGCTAATTGAACTTGGTGAACAGTTTATTTTTGCTTGCACGCCGATCATAAAACAAGCATCTTAAAAATACATTAACTTGTGTTTATTTAGTCATGCAATTAATTCGTTTCCCTACTGTACTGAACCACATAATGGCAAGTTGAAGTTTTTGGCGCCTAATAGTCCGTGAGTTCGCTTGCTACCCATAAGTAGCCACTCTTCATGGTGTCTATCTTCGGTTTGTCATGTGCGCCGTTGCATCCGGGTGTTCAGGCGTTTAATCTGAGTAGTATTGTTCACCAAATGGTGTTGGTTGTACCTATGTAGCGACATGACCACGGGATAGTTGAATATCAGAACCGTGAGCTATGTTTGCGAATTCGGCTTGGTTCTGTGCACGTCAAGTGCTCAGTTGGTACAGCTGAATTCCACAAACTAAAAAACCAACACACGCTGAATCCGGTTACACGGCGTCATCGTCACCAGTGCCTCACTTCTGTAAACAAATAACACTCGATGGTAAGTAAAAAAAATAATATAGTCGTTCAGCTGTAACACCCTTTCGATGCCTAGCTGCCATGCCACCCAAAGGAAGCACGAGGGCTGGGATACTGCCAGGTTGCCCAAGCCTAGACAGTGGAAGTCGAGAGGCAGAGGTCGGGTTCGAACCACGGGCCTTCCGGTCAGTAAATTCGCACTCTAACCACTGTTAACTGGTCCGAACGGATAGCTTTCGTGGTGTGCACATCCATTCACTTTTATGTGAGGTTAATTTCCTCTTGGAAGGTATTTGTTTTTATTCCTGAAAAAAATCGTGCGCACTTATTTTGCTCCGTATTTGGTTTGGGCTCTTCATAAGCCGTAGGATTCTTAGAAAACAGAGAATGTTTTTCCAGTACAAAACATTTTGTTACCCAAGAATGCGATACTCACCTTGGGAGTATTCTTTCTCACGGAAATTCTCGCCTTCCTCCTCAGTCTTCCGCTTGGGATGATAACCTCCGTTATCCTACTGACCATCTGGATCCGAGTTCTTCCGTCACCCAGCTCTCTGGCCTCCAAACATGGTGAACTGATGTTGCCTGTTGAGGTACTCCAGGAGCGTTATGTCAATTGTCTGTTGGTCTACGCACTGTCCGGCCTGTTCGAACTGTCGACTGAACCATTCTGGTTAATTTGTCAATTGTCCCATTTGATCGGGAGTCGCATTGTCATTGAGGCGCTAGCGAATTTGGCCCGAGCTGTCGGAATTGCCATCGCCATATTCACCGTCTCTTCAGACTATGCCATTTACTCCCTGGCGTTGCCTCAGGTGTGAATTGTGGTATTTCGCATCCACGTACCGGTTTGTATGCACTTACCTAACGAATAACAAACTGTTTATGCATCACCATTATTGTTGACACCGTATTGAACACGGGCACTTCACTGACCTACAGTTATACTTTTTTTAGTTTTCAAGAATAGAACAACAAAATAAGAGGAAATGGGCCTGTCGGTGGCTTACTACAAGCATTCAGAGGTGCATGTACCGTCAAACACCCACTCAGACAATCTGAACAGGAATTTAAAACAGGAACACTATAGCAAGAGCAGTCTGCGGACACATCATGAGGTACTTTAACAGGACACAAGAAGGATCATGCATTCACGCTGTATGAACTCAGTCAGATACATTCTTTCTTATAGCCTCCGGTCCCTTTCATCGAGTTCTTCCAAGTCAATAAAGTTCCACCAATGATGATTTGGACGATAGAATTTTGAGTAACCTATAACGTTCACATCCTCATGACGTCGGTCACAAAGATTTACAAAATGTCAGCGAGATTTGGTACCGTTCCTAGTCTAGTTCTCCATCGCACTTTCACATACGCACGCAACAGGCATTTTATATTTACAAACTTCTGTGCACGCGTGTACACACATGTCTCGTTAACATATTCAGATTTGCCGTTGAAAGCAAGGAAGACTAAGATAGAGAACTGTCTATGCAAATAACGCTGTTTTAATAGCTGGGCCTGAAAATACGGTCTACCTGGTTGGAATCCCGCTTGTTGTTCTCAGGTGTTTGCAACACAAGCCGCTTCACAATGAAAGACAACGTTTTCCGTTTTCCTCATATCAGCCTTTTGTGACTTGCAGGATTGTCAACTCCCTTGCGACTAACCTTTCGAAACAAGCAATAACTAGACAATTGTGAAAAACTCATTTCAGGCTCGACACCGTTTCACTCTGTTATCTGTTTTATTTGATTAAACTGGATTATCGGTTATTTGGTTGTGCTTGCTTTCTTTTAGCGAACTCGGCGCCGATGGTACGCTAATCGGTCACTTAGTCAGAAGTCCAGTTCAGTTGAGAAGGAGACCGTGGTGAAGGTGATAGTTTTGCTCAACTGACCCATTAGGCATAGTAACACGAATTATTAACGCGTCAAAGCGGCAGCCCCCAGGTTGTGAAGAAATGACAAAATCAGGGACACTCCCCATTTTACTGGGTTAATTCATAAATAAAAATTAGTCAACGTAACCGTTTACGTTGATCACTTTAAAAAAGCGGAGGCCCCTGTCTGTTAGCACAAATCTCAAGTCGGTTGGTCTACACCACTACGTTTGAATCTCGGTAGATATATAAACATCTTTAGAGGTGTCAGTCCACCATTAGTTCATTCTCTGCAGTATTCCATTTTTGTCCCCCCCCCACAGATTTTGCACGGCACAACACTGTTTGTGGCCTATCTAATCTACTTCTCTTACACTCTCCGAAAACGTGGGGATGATGATGACCGTGATGGTAGGGTCCTGGAGGGTGTCCGTCGGTTTCGAGACATCTTCCCACGAGTCTCCAAAGTAGGTTGGTGTTTTCGTTTTTTGTATGATTAGTCTTTGAGTTTTCGATCTGTTGCTGTCTGTCTGTGTTTCCATTCGGGCTTCTTGCTGGATACAACCATCGATAGCATGATGCTGCACATGCTGTCCTAACTTTAGCTTTTAGACGTTTCTCTTTTGAGGCTGAGAGACTGTCCGGCTCCATCATTCCATTTGGGCCGCATAACACTAATGAGTATGTATCTGTCAGGTGCCCATTTTCTCATGACTTTCCCTGAACGGAACTTACAGGTGTTGAAAAGCCCCCTTGAAGATGACGCAAACGGACAAATCACTTTTCAGTATTACGGAAGGGTTATTTTTAGTTCCAGTTGGACATCAAGTTTTCGTTGGTACTTATGTAGGTTATAGCACACTGCAATATATTAGGGTCCATATCTGCCAGTGGAGATCATCGTGAATTTCGTTTGGATGAGAAGGACTCGAATCCTTGATTTGGTACTCATCTAGATGGCTGCTGTCCTTCGTCTTGATAATTTAAAATCAATGTTACTGAGTAAAATACAGCGTAGTATCTCAAGTTATTACTTGTTTACATAACAGGAAGCCAAATGCTAATGATTTACCTCGGAATTTAAAAAAGTTCATATATTCTAGCCCATAGACTTGCCTTCCGGGAATGCTATGTTAATCGAATTCAGTGTGAATTAATCCAACAAGTGATTGGTTTTAGCTAACCGGTACGTCCACGCAGCCTTTGCATTTTTTATCCATAGTACGAGATCGATCGACCGGCATTGAAGTTGGCTCGGAGTCTATTTGGCCAAGGCTTGCTGAAGCAGCTGCTCACCGAAGGTTAGTTTGTTTCATTTACTAGCGTGGCTGTGCATAAGGATTTTAGTCGACTGCTCTCCGAATCTCGGAGGTCGCATTGCTTTTCATGCGTTTCCAAGCTAGTCTTGTTCTTGTCCATGATCTACCTTTTATTTTTTGCGTTTGCAAAGTTTACTGGAGTGGCAGTTGGTGGTCGAGTAGAATGTGAGGAGGATTGAGTATTGACCTACAAATATTAATTCTGCATCGCCCATATCAGTGCACACTGGTATGCCCCTATTCATGCTAATCGCACCATCAGCCAGGACGCCTTTTCAGTCACTGTCCTCCAGCTTCCTTGGCCCATCTTAGCGCATCATCAACAGTGGTGCTCTTAAGGTTCGCTGATTATCTACTGTTTGATTTACTTTTTCTGCTGGCACTGGAATCCAGATATTTCAGCTTGTACAGGGCTGAGCAACCTGACACGATTATAGCCCTGGTGATTCCTACGAAGTTTTCATCACAGTTCGCTTCGTCCGAACGATTAATCGACCTGATGTGACTCTATTTTTATGCTTTTTTATTTGGTGTCCTGTGCTCTTTAATTCATATTCATGCTTTACCATGTATTGGATATCGCTTAATTTAATCAAATTTTTCAGGCGAACGTTACCTGATCAGTGCGTTCAACCTGCTGAGCTTTACGGATCAAGGTACGCTGAACTCAATTCTCAGTGCTTATCTCTCCTATCCATTTTTGCCTGGCTAATATATTTTCTGACTGATTTTGATTGTATTCACACAACGGTTCTCCATGTGGGTTCTTCTGTGAACAGGCTCTTATTGAGTGTCTGTGTAGCCTCTTCGCCAGCCGATCGAATCCAGTTAAATACCTGTTCTACTGTTTCAGGTAGCATCCCAGCCCTCGTTCTTCCTTCGGGCGGCATGGCAGCTAGGCACCGAAAGGGTGGTACGGCTGAACGATTTTTTTAGTTTCGATTCTCAGTTAATCCAGTGAAGCAGCTGACTGCATAACAGCACGAGTGAAATACGTTGGAGGAAGTAGGTTTCTGTGCTCATGTATGGGAACTTGGTCTTCAACAGATGTAAGCACTTTTGGTTACCTAGTGATATGCGTGATCTGATGATATTTAATGTGCACCTCAGAACATACGCATTTAACAGGTGTTTTACGGAATTTCCCTAACACCATCTTCATCAGATATAAATTAGGATTTCCTCTGAATTAACTGGGACATATGGTCATTATTTCTTACCCTCAAGTTGTACGATTCATTAACCCGCTGCGCAACCAACGAGCTTCCGCTGGAATTCAGTATAATTGCATGTTGCTGATGGAATATTTTGCGAATATCTCACTATGCTTGGGAATGTGAAAAGGTGTAGCATCACTGCCTTCTGACACGCAGCCTTTGTGGAACTGGCAAAGCTTCATTTCAAGATTTTCCCTCAAGCAGAACCTTTTCGTTGAGGACTTTTGACGACAGTACCGTTGTTTCCTCACTTTGGAGTAACCACTTTTGACAGGCCCTTTGAAGCATATTTCAATGGTAAAGCCTCGTGAAGGGGGCTACTTTTGGGCTGTCTTTTCATTGGGAAATATTCTTACTGTTTGTTTAGACCTGCATGAGCAGGCTGGATGAACAGCCTTTTTTTCTGACAGTCTCATCAACGCAGGGATTCGTTTGCTGATTAGTTGTCTTCTCTCGTAATAGTTCGTATCAACAGTTCTACAAGGGAACTGGTGAATGTTTTCGTAGTCGAATTTGTCGTGCGGAGCCAAGCATGACACGCCAATGCGATATGATATGAAGTCGCTCTAGTGATTCATAGCAGTTCTGCTGCTACATTTACGGTCAAGTGATAAGTTTCTAGCGAGGATTCTGAGAATCGCACTGCTTCCAATTTCCAAATTTGCTGCGACCCCATATAGTAATTTCTGTTTTTTTTTAATCAAATTTGAGTTGGAAATGGTCAGCTTACCTTCACGGATACATTCTTCGCTTGCAGGAATTTATGATATGGTCAACAACATTGGCTCCATCGCGACGAGGCTCTTGTTTCTACCGATGGAAGAAAGTTGTCATTTTGTTTTCAACCAGTGTCTCGTACGCAATACCCCACCCAATCAGCAAGATCCGGTGAGTTCAGTTGTATACCATTTATACTGCCCTGGATTTACGAAAAAAGCACTCCCGGGGCTACTGGCCTTGTTATACAGTCTGTTCCATTGGTTGTTGATTTGTTCGGTGAGCTCAGCATTTCAGTTATTGTTTTGTACTCTTAACTGATTATATTTCTGCTTGTGTTCACAGGAACTATTGAAGAGTGTTTTTCGAATCTTTCGTACTGTACTACGGACATGCAGCCTGGTTGCTTGGATCGGCGTCACATTTGCTCAAGCCAATTCCTGTCTCTTGTTGACCGTTTATGTGGGTCGAACGCTGGGGGAAAATGTACTGGCTGTTAGCTTACTTCGTCTTTATGCTGCTTACGTGTTGCTGTTGGCTTGGAACGGATCTACGGAAGCTTTTCTGAACGCGGCGATGTCTTCCGTAAGTGCCTATTAGCACATGCAACGGTTGCCCGATCACACGCCATTTTCTTATGTTGAAGCCACAGGAGAGTTGGGAGGTCCTCCTGTTCACTGACCTGTGTGCAATCGTTCTTTTAATTTCATTCCCCAGTTGTTTGGGTTGTGTCAGGCGAAGAATTTATTAAGTCCATTTGAACGCAGAGAACATGTTTTGGAATCCCTGTATTTACAAACGAATTTCGCTTAAAATCGCTCGGTGGTTCAGGAACGAACTTGACCTAGTTATGACTCGGTAATCTAGTGGATAATACCAGCAACCTTGTAGTAATTTCCTTTGTTAAAATATACTGCGATATCTTGAATTTCGTACCAACTGAAACACGATGCGGCCTTTATGCAGTTGAAGTATATCATAAACGAGAGATTCAGTTGAGTCTCCCGTGAAAATCCAGTTGATGTGCGGATGAGTGCATTTGTCGTAGACTTGCGTTTTGATGTTCCAGGCTTGATTGCCATGGGAATCGCATTTGAGAGCTCGAGATGGCTCAGTGGTTAATGTGCGAACTTACAACCTGGAAGTTCTGTGGTTCGAACCCGACCTCAGCATCTGGTTTGCTCCCGTTTAGGCTTGGACAATCTGGTAGTCTCTCAGCCCTTATGCTTCCTTCGGGTGGCATGGCAGCTAGGCACCGAAAGGGTGCTACAGCTGAATCATCATTTTTTCCACATAGGAATCTGTATTCCGTTCTACAGTCGTAATTGGGCAACAATAACGCAGTCCTTCTATGGATCCCCACAGTATAAAAACAGTTTCTATGGGACATTAAAATAGCCCTTGACTCGGGACGGAGTATCGTGCTGTGTCCGTGATGACTCAGCTGGTTATTTTACTACAACTACAGCAATACAGCTTAATACGCATCTAAATTTCGATTATTGTGGCCCGTACGAAAACATTCCTGTCGCACTCGCATTTGTTATGACGTTACTCTCGTCTACCAGTAAAACTCCTTAGTAGTTCAAATTGATTGTTGATTTGATTGCTTCACAGGGTACATAATCCACCCGGCAGATGACCCTTTTAAGCATCCTCACTATTTAGTCGATATGATCAACATCCTCAGTTTGCAGTTCATAACGTCAGTGTGCTAACTGAATCGGTAAGATTTGTCGGCTCAGATAAATGTCAATGAATGATGAGCAGGACAACCAAACACCGCGTATGAAAAAATGGCAAGAAATTCATGTGCTAGTCAGTTAACAGGAGACACCACTGGCCAGCATTCTGCATTTTTTCTCGGTCAAGCGAGTAAAGCGCGACCGCGCACCGAAGCAACAGTGCTATTTCACCAGCCGAGGAGATAGTTCCGGTCAGCACATTGTATATGGCCTGCCTAGATATGTTCTGAGTGGAAAAAACAAAGGTTTACAATATCCTATCATCCGAAGATTTTTTCCTTATAGGACTTTTCACTAGGGGGAGATGGAGAATCACCCGGAGGTTACCTGTTGGAAGTATACACTGCAAACGAAGTGTGTAGAAACCGTTTCCACACAGTTGCTGGACAGCCTTTCGCCGTTGTTTTCAGCTCGGAAAGCAAACTTCTTCAAGTCAATCTGATTCTTCAGGGATCCGCCTGTGCCACCTTCAGGCACTCCCAATCTTGTTAGATCGCGACATTATCTTGTTTTGCTATCCGTGTATCTTAAGCTCGACGCTCCGCGGAGGTGTAATAAAAATTTATCTACCTTTGTTTGGCTTCAGCACGAGGTTGTAAAGCACAACGAACGCTTAATCATCTTCTCCTTCGTGTTCCTCGGTGCAAACTGGCTTTTTGTCCCATGGTTAGGTGCCCATGGATTTGTGGTGGCCAACTGTATCAACATGTTCAGTCGCATTGCCTACAGGTTCGTTACGCCTGGCTCCGGGTTTTTCCTTTATTCTGTTTATATTCTATGAAGTTGAACCTTGTAATAATGCAGATTTCCTATTTATTGGGTTAGCAGTTTTACTGACTTTTAGTAGCGTTTCCATGCTGATTGGAGATACCATTTCTTTGAGGAATAGGATGAAAATAAAATGATTTTTATCCTCCAGTAGCACAAGGATGGTTCACCAAATCTCACCTTTGGAGCACTGGTTTTCCCTCATCAGCACACAGGAATGAGTCACTCGTGACGCACAAGCCTTGGCCTTCGATTTTATTTTCTTCATGAACATTCGCAAACCGGATCCGGTTCTTGAGACTGAGTTTAGTGTTATCTGATCAGTACTCCATACCGTTTCCACGTGGGAGTAGCCCGGTATTTTATTAGATATGCAGCCAGATTCTGAATCGCACAACCACACGAAGCTTTTCATCTTTCTTGAAACTCATCGGTTTCCACACCTATTCTGGCATTGTTCATAAGATGTCCCAAAGTACGGCATACACCGCCTGAGCCAGGTTCGCCCTATCGCAGGGCATCTTCAACTTATTCCAAGATTATTTTTGGTTTCCGGTCGGAACATCTTCAGAAGATAGATAGATAGTATACACTTCTGCGGTGGTGGTCCAAATATATTCGCTACTTACCCCGTCAGACTTTGCTTCGTACTTCTGCAGTCGCATATTTAAACGACCAACACAGCTCGGAATGTGTCCTGATTGTATCCATCGTGCGGTCAATGGTGTACACTACTTCATTTGTTTGCGTGGTGCGATTATCCTCTACTTGTTTTCTTGGACCCATTACCTAAAATGGAATGGACGTTAAGAGAAACTATTCAGTTTTACGGGGAAACTGTTCCTTTTTGCCAGCAGTTTGTGGCTTGTTATATGTACTCAGAAGCAGCAATGTGTCCATCAATGTCGACCATAATATTTGATTGAACCGCGTGTGTGTGACGCATGATCGATTGGGTGATCTCTTAGTGATTGGAGCATTGTTGCTCGTTACCTAACAAAGCATAAAAATCCTTGTGTAATGTGCACATCCTGCTTCGATTTAGTGTGTGCGTAATCCTTGCACATAAAAGGCGAGGTGACTTCAGACCGCCTTCAGCTATTTAGGCTCATCACAGTAGCCGTCAGTGAACCAGACAAACCGACGAAATTAACCCTCCGTGTATGTGAAAGAGCCGATCGAGAAGTCATAATTCGGGAAAAGTTCGAACATTTACCCCATCATTGTCGATGGTTTTCTGACAAGGTTTCTACACAGTTTCCTATTTCCTCGCGGTTATTCACTTATGTAGTAACGAACAGGAAAAAAATCATTGTATAGACGTAGCACATTACCCATGAGGTTGCTTAAAACTCTTCGATGGCCCACCACCTGTTTCGACCTCCGTGGGGCGAGAGATTCAGTTGGGTCTCCCGTGAAAATCATATTTGTATCCAAATGAGTGTATTTCGCTAATTTCTGCAATTTGGGTTCAAGTAGAACATAAGGGGACCGCACCTCCCTTACCAGCTCTTCATCGTCCTGTATAATTAACATCCATCGTTGCTTTTTGACTGTACCTCGAATTTGCCATATCTGCTAACGATCAACTAGGAGGGATTTACTGTCTATGTCCTTTGCAGTTGCTACTATATTAACCGATTTGTAACCTCCACTGGAAGTACATCGCAGACGGATGAATGTTCCCTGCGGTCGGTCGGCAAGGACCACATGGAGCTCGAAAATGACTCTCGGGAAGCTGTTTGTGGCTTCTCTTTGCTCCGGCTGATGTTTCCGTCCGTGAAGGAATCCATCGTCCTTCTTCTCAGTTTAGCAGTGACGCTGGTTTCCGAGGTGAGTGTTTCCACTGTAACTTTGCTTAGCCTAGATCATTCTGCTGTTACTGATATTCTTGACATAATAAGGTCGTGGTAGAAATTCCTATCATACTGGACTGGCGCACGTCCTCCAACTGTGAAGCTAGAGCCTAGGTGTCTTTTGTCAACCAATATGGACCCTGTTGTTGCTTCTTTGCAGGGACACGCAGTCAATCGGCTGAAGCACACCGGTTTTTGGTTACTGATTCTAATCTGCTCTTCTGTTACTTTTCACTATGTTTCTACACGTCAACCTATTATCTTACCCAACGAATTCCTCATCTTCCTGACACTTCAGAGGAGGACTTCTCTATATGAGTCAATCCCCTAATTTTTTTCGTTGAGTTGTGTACAGAACATGAGGTTCCTACAAGCCTGCTTGTGAGCAACATGAGGTTCGCTTACATACGGACAGAGGGTAACTGCACGACGCATCGACAAGCAGTCTGACATCTAAGACGCAACTCACGAACGAAGCACCACATGTACGGGGATACCTTCTCATCACGACTGCTGTTAGACTGTGTACGTGGTAAATCCTTCCAAATCCGCGTAGAATAATCACACCACAACAACGTGCTGATAGACCCTTTATTGTGATTTCTAAGTGACTCGTAGGTCATTTTCTCTGAGCGTTGCCTAAAGCAGTGGCTAAACATGCGCAAAGTGTTTACTTCACTGGTGGTCGATCAAATGGCCGTTGAACTGTCCCCCGAGCTTGGCACTTAGCTTGCCAACGTTTCGTCCCCAGTCGAGGAGACATCGTCAGTGTGCAGCTGAGGGGGTGCTTCCTCCTTACCTGTCTGCGCTTATATCGTTTCTGAAGAGTATCTAATACACCTGGTGTGACTGGCTACTTGGTATATACCTTTCTTGCAATCTTATTGACCCGTTCGCGGTCTGCGCTGCGTTGTGGCCTGTATATCTGATATCCTATCGGTTTGTAGGATAGCTCCTTTGGAGTGTTCTATGTCCGTTTTCGATTGTCCGTTCCCGGTTTGTGTTGCGTTTTGATCTTTATTCCTTGAATTTAGTCAGTCGCACCGCTATTTCTTTTACTGGTAGTTTCTTCCCTCCAATCTGATTGGTCCGGTCTTAGTTTGTGTCGTAGTCTCGTCTTCTTGAGTTCGATTAGCCGGTTATACTTCCCCGTTTGACGTAGTTTTTTCTTTCTCATGTCGATTTGGTTGCGCTTGAATGGCCAGTTTGATACCTCCTTTGGTTGAATCGTTCATTATCCTTGTTCGATTTGTCGGTTCAATGCTAGTCCGGGGAATTGGATTAATCTCCTCGATTTTTGTTCTCGTTTATCTACCTCTACTATATCCGTTCACTCCGGTTTGTTGTGCACCTTTGCATTCTGTAGTTCTCTAGTTCTTTTTCTCGAAGTGGTTGATAAACTTAGTTTATTTCAATGTTTGTTGATGGATTTTTCAGTGGAGTATCATGCTTCCATGAATTCACGTCCTTTCTTCTTATTTGAGCCAATATGTGAACGTTGCCCCAGTCGAATTTGTGTCCATGTTGATATTCTTGTACGGAGACGAGTGAAAATGTGTCGTGTCTTTTGGTTGCAAGTTTGTGTTGTGTATTCTGGTAGAGAGCTTTCTTTCTGTTTGTCTCACGTAGTGTTTGTCACGATCCCCGCACTGACTTTTATGTACGACGTTGGCCCTCAGCAAGGTGTCCAATCGTCCCTTTAGGCCTGACAGTACTCTCTGTAGGGTACCCCCGGGGGCTTGCGGGCCACGTGTGTTATACTGTTGACCAGCCATACAGCCATTTCCGAAATATTTTGATGTTTGAGAGTTTCATTCGTTAGCCTTTTCCGTGTGCTGTTGAGTTGGCCGAATCATGTTTCCTGAGAGCCCGCCGGACGAAGTTTCTTGGGTGTCCATTTTTCTAAAATGCTTTGCACAAGCGTTTTTCTTCTCTGACTTTTGACCCCGTATTGTTGCAGTGCGTCTCAATACGCGTGAAAAGGGTCCGGATGCAGCTTTACTTGTGACGGTTCGGATGACTGCTGTCTTAGCTGAGAACTTGGTTTGTATGCGCATGCTGGCAGCGCAGCATACAACGCAGTGCAAACCGCGAACGGTCATCAAGCTTACAAGAAATGTATATACCATAGGAGGTATTAGATACTCTTGGGAAACTATATAAACGCAGACAGGTAAGGAGGAAGTACCCACTCGACTGCGCACTGACGATGTGTCCTCGATTGGGGACGAAACGTTGGCAAGCTAAGTGCCAAGCTCGGGGAACAGATCAACGGCCATCTGACCAACCACAAGTAAACGCACCCGAGCTACGACTATATCGACACATTGACAAGTTCTTACGTCAGGCACTTCTTGATGAACGACCGGTAATTACCCTCCCGCTCTCTTCCATGATAGCACTTTTTCTGCTGCACATATGGAATACCGTGGGCTGCTCTACACGCGACGATCACTGCCTGTGCCCTGAGCATTACTTTGTTCGTAACGTTCCGTGAGGAATTGGACCTACTCCAAATACTGAGAACAGAAGTCTTCCGCAAGAAGACTGAATAGACAAACTTTCAACATGAGTTCAATGCTTTATTTAGCCGTTTTATTCTGAAGAAACGTGCATGTCAACAGTTTTCTGACAAATTGTCTTTCATCCTACTTCTTGCCCAGTGAGACGTGCAATCTCTCAACTTTATTTTTGATCCTTTTCCCTGCAGAACAAGCCCCTGGTGCTTGTATTTGTCATATTTAAGTTTTCTCCTGCGAGACCTGCAATTTGTACTTCAAAACACTTGAATATATCCCTACTGCGAAGTCTTCACTTGCATTAAGATTAGTTCTCACGAGTGTGATTTTTCCATCAAGAATGCTTGCCGAAGTTCTTCGAGTTCTCATCTAGCTCAAAGTCATAATGGTATCTTTAAAACAGTGAATTGAAAGTGAAGAAAATAAATATGGAAGGCGTGCGGTTACGTCCAGAAGGGCAATGGAGCGAAACCGATGTGTTTCTCACCTCAATTTTATATGATCGCCTGACATCCGTAACGAACATGCCGGTCAAGAGGGGTTGGTTTACTTAGCCACGCTCGGGACACTGGAATAGCACTACTTAGTTGGATGTGGTTGATAGCGCACTCAAACTCGGCGGAGGGTGGCTACTGACATGCCACTCATACACCCATGTACATATATTATATAGTACTCGGACGGTGGTAAGTAGGTCGGATGTGCAGCATTTACGTTTAAAGAAGACTGCACAGAAGTCCGTGGCCAGTATCTATGTGGGCTTGGCTTGTTCGAATTTAGGTTTGCAGTCTGTCGACGCTTTTTGGGATTTCATTAAGCGCAGTTCGAATCTCTGTTCGTGAATGCAAATACCGATGCGCTTCACACTTTTCGGTAGGCTGTGACCCCGCTGTGCTTCTGAGTAGACCAAGAAGTCTATGCTCGTTGACCAACGACCAACAGTCAACAAAGGAATGTTTAAACCAGTTTTGTGAAGGCTTTGAGTGTGTGATTGGTGTTGTGGAAAGCACGCGTACTAAGGTCACACAAAACCCAGAACGAGTTGGCGTGCTCTACAGGAGACCATGGCTAATGTTCCTCCGAGCGGACCTTGAAATCGCTTACTATGTTTCGACAGCACTTTTGTTGGTGGTCTCCAATTCGCAGTGTGCTTTGCGGGTACATTACCGAAAGTTTGGAGGTTTTTCTTCCATTGTACTAAAAAACCAACCTTGCTTGGAAATTTGAGTGTTCATTAAAATTACGTGATTGGGATTGTTAGAAAGATTTCTTACCAGAGTAATTTGTTACGATGTAAACTGCTCATCGGTCAATCAAATCGGGTTAAGCATGATATCTTAACCTCTCCTGCCTAGATTCAATTTATCTGCCACGATCTCAGCCTTCTTATTATTTCGGCTGATTCGTGGTCTTGTGCAGAAATCATGCGATGGCTGGTCTGAAGCTTACTGAAGCTGATGTATGTGGACTTAAACAGACGGTATTCACCCTAGGCATGCATCGAAATCTAATGGTCAGGACCGTCAGTCTTTCTTACTTGGTTGAGCTCACCTGTTGCACTGCCGTACGGAAATGTGTACACCTTTGCATAGAAAAGACCTTGGAGCCAAGAGTGTTATTCTAACACCCGAGGGTGGGGGGACTACAATACATCCCTCCCGTGAAACTGGATACATCTTGACTTAGTCCAGAAAATTACTTCCAGGGTTGAAGCAGGTTCTGTAACTGCAACGAACGAGCAGCCTACCGAGGACTGAGAATGGTGGCAGTCAGATCACTAGTCAGGCGCAGAACGAAGACATAAATGTCCATGGTGTTGTCTGGTTGAACTACAGCTGTGTATGCTTGTTCAAAAACCTCTAGTGGCATACCTGCTACGTCGTTGCACATTAGCTTAGCCAAAATGTTGTAGCCTTACTAACTACTTTAAAGGTTCCAATTGTCGTGACTGCTAACAGTCTGCTGCGTTGTCTAACTGGTAACAACGAAAACAATGCCACTGGCTGGCAAACGGGTATACGCATTTAGTAAAACTCAACAAAAGGCAACATGGATTTGTAGTACATAACGGGTAAGGTCAGGCGTGAGCACGATGTCACACCGGATGAGCGTGTGGACACGCACAAACAAATGTCACGCGTCAGTCTGGATAGCTACTACACAAGCACTATGTTAAATGCAACACGAGGCCAGTCCGTGATTTTGCGTGAAGCTTAACCAAACATTTCTACTAATCAGCTTAGATGAGGGGTTCCGTATCATAGTTGAGTCCTTTTTACTTCAAACGAAGAATGTTTTACAGTTATGGATGATTCTTGAATTGTCCAAAGCTGATGGATTTCGAATTACTGACGTAGTTTTGCAGTTTACAGTATATATAGGGAACAGTATAGTACATCATATCCTCGTGTTTCTGTATTGGGCCTCACGGAGCTGTAATATATGTTTCGTTGTGATTGCTTTTGAGATCCGTTTTTTGTTATCAAACAACCCATTCTATGGTACTTTATCATTGCACAACGAAATAATAAAGCTTTGGAGAATTTTAAACCAAAGCACGACAATGTTCGGTGCAAGATGCACTAGTTCTGACGTTTCGGCTACTAGGCTAGCTTTTCTTAAGGGTATGTACAACCAAACATGACTATATATACCCCCGGTAAATATTACCATTGATAGCCAGAACTTCTGAATTATTGCACTTCATTCTTAAAATTATTGTGCTTCGACTTTAACTTCTCCACCTGGCAAACCGTATAAATCCAAACCTGTTCAATACCATGGCCTACTTTGTTCCAGGTTTGCACTTATCGGTGCCGGTGAAACGAGCACAAAACCATGCACTGTTTCTTAAGTGCTTTGCAATTCAGGCCGATCATCTACACACGGGGATATAAATCGAGTAAACTAGACAGAACAGGCCAACTGAGTGGATGGTGAGTAGTTTTTGCCAAGTTTATGCTTTCGGGCAAGAGAGTGGGTGGGAGGTGCAAAACAGCCACGGAATCTAGAAAGCACCCGTTGTCCAATCGGTTTGCCTATGGCTTATGCTGCAGTGCGCAGATGATTAGCGTGAAATGCAAACAGGAATTATCAGAGTTCCTAGTATTATGCTGGTCGTGTTAGTACTAGTGAAGATAAAGCTGGGCACCAGTTAAGCACTATTCAATACACACTGCCTGAAACTGAATTTGTCCTCAGGACCTAACCAGACGGAACTGGTGATAGGCGCACAGTAAAGACCTTGTGCTCTGGTGGCACTGGAAGACGGGCGCCAGCGTGGTTGTTGTCCGTTGTTTTTCGGTGTGTCCGTCGCTACTGCTGATTCACTAGCATTTGTCCGTCGAACTACCACAGATTTCAAGGAATCTTCTGCCTCGCCCCTCTCCAATGACTTCACTATTTTCGATAGGTCGACGCACTTGTCCCTGAGGCCGCCCCACTGGGTTTTTACCGCGACCTGCTTCGGTAAATAGGTACACACACAGGTACACATGGCAGCCACACGCCTGGCAGAAAAGATGTTTGCATGCTTCCTACATTGTATTCACCAGATAAAAAGCTGTGAGCTATCAACTAGGACTTGATATTGTATGACATAAACTTCTGATTACCTGGCGATTGCCCACCTGCAATAAGGCGGTCCTGGAGCTCCGTTCCTTAGAAAGGACGCGCATGCTGTCGTGCGAGTCAAATCACAGACAGAATCACCGTCTCTCATTAGGATGTGGTTAGAATGTTAGCTAGTGTGAATCTCGTACTAACGCATCGGCCATCCGTGGCGTTAGAATGCCTGAATTGAGTGCCTCTGGCCATCGAGATGGTGAGTTTACTTGTTAAGGAGGGCACCTTTTTTCAAACGGCTGGCCGTGGCGCAGCCAGAGTGCATGATTTTAGTGGAGATTTCATCCGGTAATTGAAGCCAATTTATACTGAATATCCAAGAAGCACTGCACAACTGTTTCATCCTTATTGCGGCCACTTGTGGAGGAACGATTGATTGCTTAAACTACTAGCCGGGAGGTGATGGTTTCGAGACATCCTGGAGTTTAGTGAGATGCACACTGCTGATGATTCGCAGTAAAGGTGAAACAGCTATACCGTGATTCTCGTCTTTTCAGAATAGGTTGGCTTCACCAACAAGAGGAAATCTCCATTAAAACTTTCAAATCTCCTCACACTACCAACAGTGAGTGACTTTTATTCCCACATGTATGGCTCACTTGCGATAGGCTGACAAGCATGGTACAAACCTGGCTTCGGTTTATCAAAGTATTTGCAGATGGCAACGGAAGTTCATAAGTAAAAAAAACGTGAATGCATTCATTACTGCTGGTTCTCATAAAGACGACCCAACCACAATCTTGCGGCCGATTCAGAATCAGGCCATCTAAAGTGGTTACATGCCACAATCAAAGAGGGGTGATATTTTTACTGATACTTTAATGGGTTTTTGGTGGTAAACAGTGCCAAATTTGTTTGTTGTAGACTACTTCACTAGTGAGGAAGATGCCACAAAATACAGCAGTGGATAGCAGAATCTCAGGTCACCTGAGGTCAGATGCTTATTAGCTGGTACGCGGTCTTGTGAACAATTGATACATTTATGGCTATAGATCAGACGTGAAAATATGATTTCCTTTTTCACATGATGAAGTGGACCTGAAAAGTTTACGAGTTAAAAATGATGCTAACCAGCCGCATCACATTCCACATCCCACACTGTGACTAGGTGCTAATCGTCAACACCGAAATCAAGCATAGGAATTGAAACGTTTTCTGCTGGGGATAAAAGGAAGGCTGGAAACCGCACTTCCACCGTGCTTCTCGCGAAAAAAATCAATGCCATGACTCTCCACGTGCGCAGGTCACTCAGTGAAAATATGTGGAATAAAGTGGCCGCTCTCGGACCGAATTGTTTTAGAAAATATCTAATAACCTACTGAGTGACGGAGGTCTACGTAGGTTAATAAAACTGAGTGTTACATTTCGAACTAACCAAATGTGCTAGGAAGAAGGGCGTTTAAGAGAATTTTGCAGTAAAAATCGGGCGAACAGAATGATTTTTCCCAAACCAACAGTCAGTCTTGTTCTATGCAATTACTGGCGCCTCGCACGCATCCACATGCAAATAATTATTTTCAGTCCCCTCAATCAAACGGGTTTCATAAAGCTACACTCCACCCAAAATTCAAGACCGTCACCGGGCCGACTATGCTCCTGCTGAGTTTGAGGTTTTTTTATCCATACTTCTTTTTACGAGCTAACCGGTGCTGAATACACCGCACTAGACAGACGCCGTACTGATGGACACCTGTGACTAGATTCGTTTATAAAAACCAGTTTAACTGATGGAATAGACGAAGTGAAGATTTCTAGTTTTTCAACTAAGCCCACTAGGAGAACGACCTTAGTGATCATGCCCTTTTATTATCCGTTCAATGACACGCTTTTTGTTAAAACTTATTAATCTAGATGGATGAAGTTGGAACGGTGGCCAGTACTAATGCCTTTTTAAGGTCCAAGGAAGCTGTGAAAAGCAACAGTCCATAATTACTACTTATAGCATAAAGACGTAATACACTGCTCATAAGGTTGCTGAAAACTCTTCGACAGCCCACGACCGGTTTCGCCCTTCTTGGGACTCATCATGTAGGCGCACTCCCCGAGTTTCCGTCAACCTTATGTTCTACTTGAACCCAAATTGCACAAACTTAGTGAAAGACACCCATTTGCATACCACTTTGGTTTCCACCTTAGGCTCACCTGGAACCCAGCTGAATCTCTCGATTATGATGTTTTTAAGCAGTTGAATGTGCTACACCAGGTCGCCTCATGTCTCAGTTAGCACGATATTCGAGATATCGTGATACATAAACGAGAGATTCAGCTGGGTTCCGGGTGAGTTTCTCGTCAAAACCAAATTGGTCTGCAACTGAGTGTATTTCACAACTTGTAATTTAATTTTTCAGAAAGAATTTTTTTAAGCATCATTTTGACCAACAAACAAAAGATAACAAGTTGGAATTCGAGGTTACGTAAGTGAAATTTACGTTGATATGTCAAATATACTCCATTATTTAGTGCCAAATAAATATCAATACAAGAGGATAGTGAAGCTTTCCTCATACAACCTGTATTGTTCAGTGAATTTTTCGAATGTCAATTTTTATTCCAGGAGATTCAAACTCCTCAAATCAAATGTTGATTTTTTGCTTCGTTTCCACTAAACCATTCACAATGCGAGCCAGTGGCTCGTTGCCGAACAGTTTCGTCTTCAACCACTAGCAGGAAGAGTACGAGTTCGAATCGCCCCAGAGTTGCGTTCCATTGATTATTCTCCATACGGACGCAACAGCTTTACAGAGCTTATAAAATTTTCACCATAGGCTGGCTTTACTCAAAAAAGGAAATCTCAGTTAGACTTACATGGGCGTTTAGTGGGCAATAAAGCGCACATGTACGTGCACACTTGAATGACAATCTTATTATCTGCATGATGCATAGAAGGGAGGCGTCAGGAAAATTAGACTGGCTGCAAATCTAATTAGAGAGAACTGAGATTTTATTAATTGGCATTTGAGATTCAGAATACTTAAGTTCCACATGGCACAATGAGCAGAACAAATGCGCGTTATAAGCTACATATAAACTGCGTCACTTGCCCCCACGTTATTCTGACTTTTTGATCGAATGTGAGTGGCCTTGATTTCTGCTCGATTGCTTATTACAACGAATCACATAACCTAGCCGTGAGAAGTTCTGGATAAGGATACGAATCTGGCTCAAATAGTGACCGAGGCTGATTCCTCGCTAGTGGCACGACGAGTGTATGTTATACTCGCTCATCTTCGGAGATTGCAAACCCAGACAGTATGTCGGAATTCGGAAATTTAAGACAACTGAAAAGTGGGTTTCTATGTTTCCGAAAGTGATGTGGTCACCTCTTGGAATTGAGCTCACAAATCCGAGGATGATCACCGCAACATTAAAATGGGCAGACTTAATCTGAAGAAGACCAGAGACGCGTTTAAGACCTTGATGTTTGGGACTGCTGGCCAATTTATTCAAAGTGAAACGCCCTGCCCAATATAAATCAAAGGATTAAGTAAATGTGGTTCCCCTGCAACCATCCCCGTCACGTAACTTGGCTTACTTCTCTGCTGCTTTCTCGTACGGCTTCCCAAATCTATACCCCCACTCTCAGCCCTCCAGCGAACCATCAAAATGGACCGTCTTTGGTCTTTCCGAGTATGATGTGCAACTAAAACCGATTAAATCGACCATATGATCAATAAGTGATCATAGCATGACTAAATTTTTGTCATGAAGAGAATATTGATAGCTTAGGTTGTAATGATGGCCTTTGGTTTGTTCATGAGCTGGGCAACCAAACTGCCCACGATCTGAAGCGATTTTCCGTCATTGTCGAGTGTTTCAACCGATAGTCACATGAGAGAAATGTTCAGCGTAGTTAAAGTAGTCGGCCCGTTTAGTGTGGCAGAGCTTTTAACTCTCGATCCATTACAGTGAAATTTGGAATCCTGAGTAATCGGACTGACCTGAGAAGAGAAAAGAACTGATTTCTACCAGTTGTAACAGCTACATATATTCTTTGAGGTATACGTAGCCACACAATGTTCGCCACATTGAAGAAAAACTCGACTCACCATTATCAAGTCAGCCCCGGATAGGGTTTGGCGTTGGGGCGTGGGTGCATCGGTGCGTCAGTGGACTGATCCACTCAGTGGGTAGGCTACAGAATCAAACTATATTCTTGCGTTACAGCGTGGATGGCGTTTAGCAAAAAGAAGGCCGACTGTCTGAGGGAAGACTTTCCGGTGATCCGAGGAAACCATGCAAGCATTCATAAAGTGCAAAAGTAAATGGATTAAACTGTTAGAAAATATATGTAAGGTCACCTCCAATCAGTGAGTGCTGAAATTGTAGCTGACGTATAAATGCGGATAGAGACAAGGAGGCTCACCAGTCAGTAGCATGACTGAGCTAATGAACCAGGCTTTGCCGCTGCATCCTGGCGGTGTTGGTAACTGGGCTAGCTAGGGTTGAGTGCGTTTCCGAGCCAAGACGGTAAACGTGCGCACCTAACTGACTTGGCTGGCCTTGAGCCAAGCAGGGTGGTACACACCGAAAGTGAGATATTGCAGTTTGATCCGGTTCGTAGTCGTTTTTGGAGGTGAAGGAATTGGCGGCGTTCCAAGTGCGATATGGCTTGTGGGACTGGTGCTCTTCGAATCCAAGGGCCTATGAGAATAATCTGCAATGACAGATCCAGCCACCGCTAAGTGCACCGAGTTTGAAGCGGACTTACATGTACTTGCTCACAGACTTATTTTCCCTAGTCCACGCAATATTAAAGTAACCACATGCAGCAGGGGTTACCGTATGTTATATTACCACCTTTTCCTATGCTGACATATGTTATAAACAAAAAAAATTCCTAAAACATTATCCACAATCGATAAATAATGGGCTATATCATTGAGGCAATTTCTGGAGAAGAGTGATATCAGTAAATAATGAAGTTAAAACATGCTTTGGCTTCTGGGAGCTACTCTAGGGTCAAATTAAAATACACGTGTTTGTCCTTGGTTTCGGTTTATTGCACTTCTTCATGCGCAGCATTTATCGATTTGAATCAGAGTGCCTATGTCCACCTCGTCTGATCGTTCCACTTTCGTGCCTCTGGATTCCTTCCATCGGCAACGATTGATCAGGCTTCGATTCCGTTATCCAGATGTTGCTAATTCAGATTTATTGGCGGTAAAATGATGATAAACAAGTCATTTTATGTTCACTGCTAACTGTGTTGGTTGGAGAGCTGTATTTTCTCACTGTGAAGTTGAGAACAGTAGACAATTTGCAAATTCACATATTAATCCAGGCGTTTTTCGCTTCATCTATTCACGTGCGTACGGCGTACAACATAGTGAACAATAGTTTAAAACAGAGACTATCGGGAAACGGACTGATGTTCATATTACCAGGGGAACGCCAACAACCGCTCCTGTTCGCACAGCTACAGTTACCATCTTTCGATGGTAACTGCTTATGCGAATCCAAACAACTGCGTGTTATACGTGTAAAATAGCCGCAGTCATTTTTCACACATTGTGTAGGAAAATGGATGCGCTGCTTGTAGTCAACCGGTAATCTTGAATTGGCGTTGGAAGTGAGTCGATTCGATTGGTTGAAAGGTCTCTCCGCTCCTACTTACAGTACAGATAGTAAGTCTCCACTCTGATTTTTCGTTCGTCCCTGATGAACTAACTCGTTTTGCTTTCGTGCAAATCTTTTTGTGTCCCATACAGTGATGAGTACATTGAACCTTGTTAAGCATATCGTAAGTTAAATGGACGAGTGCACCATACAACAAAAGACCCCTACA
The DNA here is from genome assembly GCA_004794785.1 of Opisthorchis felineus. NCBI lineage: Eukaryota > Metazoa > Platyhelminthes > Trematoda > Opisthorchiida > Opisthorchiidae > Opisthorchis > Opisthorchis felineus. The sequence continues at coordinate 507,266 of SJOL01008821.1, forward strand.
ACAACAGTGTTGAAAAGCCAGAAAACCTTGGAGTGTGTAGGATTCTCTGACAAACTAAGGAGCTTCGCACTGATGTTTTGTAATAATCAGTACCAAGTTAGCAGTCTCCCGCTGACGACCAAAAAGCTGATCGATTCACCTTTAGTTGGGCCTACTGGTGTAACGGCGGATACTACTGATGAGGCGTGTGAGTAGTCTGTGGTTTTCTCGAAGCTACGCCCCGCGTCCAATGGAAGATGAGGTTTATTACTGAACTTGTGGAACTGCTTTGCAGCGTTCGTTTACAATTGCGTGATAGTCAGTGAATATCCACGAAAGTTTAAGAAGACACTTGAGAGTGTTCAGTTTTAAAAGTTATATGCAAATCAGAGGTTTCCTTTCCTGTCCAATAGTTTGTAACTGTTTAGTTGGTGTCTGCTAATAAACGACTTCGCGGCGTAGTGCTTTCCTTCTTACACTGTTATCCATGAGACTTTATGAGGTCATCTTTGTTGAACAGTTTGCCTTGGATTTGTGACTGGAATTGGGAGACGGATGACGACGTGGGTTTTTGGATCAGTCCCAATAAAGCTTGTTGCCGTAAAGTTGGACGTAGCGCAATGAACTTTCAAAGCCATTGTGCAGGGGCTGGTGAAATGCAATTGTTTCTAACCTGGAACAACACTAGAAGTCCGTATGCCAGAAATATACCAGTTTTATGATAGCATCTAAACATGCGACTTCAATGAAGTCACCATACGGACAACACCAAGTGATCTCCAACCCGCAATTCTTTCACTCCTTAGGGGTGCGAGACAGTTGCTTTAAATCGTGCACGAGTGACTCGTTTTTTGCGGATGTAGTATTCTTAAAGTCCCATAAGTGCAATCCGCCGTTAGTTTCAGTCTGCTTCGGGTAAGCTTGAGTGTTTTAAGTTAGTTGGTTGTGATAAGCGCTAAGAATTTTTCGTTCCGTGCATGAAGTCGGTATTTCAACGTTAGTATTTCCATCAGTTATAACGAGAAACGTAACAGCACCACCGAACGAGTCGGCAAATAGCACTTCTGAATTCCAGTGTTCTACACGATCACAATCGCTTGTCGCAAAATTGTGACCATCGAGTCACAGATTATTCACTAATCAAAACAGTTACCGTACCACAGTTTGCCGGGGGGTTAAACTCAGCTGAATTTCATCCACGAAAGAGCGAATCCACCATGTGCTGTGTAAGACCAGAATTTATGAAGCAAGGGACAAAACGTGAGCATGGTATGCTAAGCAGTTAATGAAATTTCATAAGTATAGCCTGCGAAAAGGGAATATAATGACATGGCGGGCGTTGAATGAAGCCATAATGGGGAGTGGAATTGTATCCTCATCTGTGTTTTGTACTGTACACGTCAGGAAACGTTACCAGTAAATATAACCGGAACACGGATGCCAAATGACACTTCTGTCTTGTCTAGCATTATGTATCTGTACAAACCAACCGGGTTAGGTGGAAAGTCTACTATGGCGTAGCCAACAACGGAGCTCTCCTTATAGGAGCTTGATATGGTTCCCACAGGATAGTGAGCGACATACTTACACCTGAGTCAAATGAGCTACGTTTGAACGAAGGAGGTTGGTTCAGAATAAAATCAGCACCATCCATGGCATTCACCATTTTTTACATCGACGTAAAAAGCTGCAACAGACAGCCAAAAAAAAGACACTGTTATTCGAAATCAGAGTACTGACATGAAAATTGATTTGCTGTGATAAATGGCCTCGGAGGTTAGGTTTATGCCAGTGAAGAACCAACCCAAATTCACAGTACTTCAAGTTGTTATCAGTTCTGACGATGGTCGGAAATATGCTTACCACCCTATCGATTAGTTGATACAACTGATTGCTAGTTTGGTGGTCAAAGCAATAAACCAGTAACGACTGACCTAATGGTCACTGTGGAAATGCGTTACTGATTATCATTGTATTTGTGAGTGCGACAGCTACTGAACTTATCGTAAGGTAATTTACCAGAAGAAGGGTCAGAAACTTGTATCTTTATTTTAAGATCAGAAATGACCGACGTAAAAAAATGTTACGAAATTTCTGAGGGAGTTTAAATCTGATCCACCCAGGCTATCCTGAGTACCGCATAAGATATTCACAAACGATCTGTTAGAAAGTCATTGTTCACTTTGTTGTGATGGAGGTATTGAGGTGGAATGATGAATAACGTGGCTGAACAGTGGCATGTCGCAGCGGAAACCTCATCAGTGGTGTACGCGGGGGATTTGGCAATACCTCTAACTTGTTGATCCTCGACCACCGTACTACGTAACAATGGGTTTACTATATTGATTTCAGTCATCTGCAACTCATTGGTGGACTTGCTGCTGAATGAAATGTCATGGATGGCTAACCTCCTTGGGAGATGTAAACCGAACATGAACCAAATTTGCTGCAAGACTCGTGTTTCGTCCTTGTTCCTCGTAAGTTTGGCCGTTTCGTCATGGCTTAGAGAAGCCAACTCACACAGAACCCGTGGATTCCAGTGACCTTGACCTTATAAGAAACTTCAAGGAAATTTTATGTGATATCATTCATCAACCATTCTCGTTCTTCTTTGTTTTTCGTATAAAGGATAATTAGAGTACGTGCAGACACAATGAGCATAATGACTGTCGTGAAACCACAAGACGAACTTGTCTATTCTGCGCATCCGTGCCAAGAAGAACCAAAAGTCCAGTGTATGGAAAATAATAGCGTAAATAATGTCTTTTCAGGCAGAATGAAAAAGTTCTATTCAAGTAAGTTATGGATTTACAGATACTCCTCAAGTTGGGTTTGAATGACAGCGTAAGCGGCAAGGAAATACTGGCGTTGCGTGCATCGTGATTACGATGTATTTTTTCAAAGGCTGCTAGATGTACAGAGGACATATGCTTCACTTGATAATAATACAAACTTCAATCAACTAAAATAACGACATTTCCGAACCTTCAATAACATTTTTTTTTACATAGGATACTTTTTGGGAGACTGAAATTGTGACGTTCCCTGAAATCTGCTCCTCGAAGTTTTTTACTTAGCCAGTGCACGATATGTTGCATAAAATGCCGAGATAGGCAGAGATGCAACTGTCTATTGCATGTCTGGATACTTCCCAATATCGGTCCACGGCTGATAAAACACAAACTTCCTCCTGATACTTTGATCATTCAGGCATAATGCTAGTCCGAAATAATTGAACTGGAAAGCAGCATGCTTGTCCTTAGTTGAATGAACAAATGAACTGATAACAGTCATTTTATTCTGCAGGAGGGCGAAAATATTAGAGGTCGAAAAATTGACAGCTAAAAATGTGAAAGCCCGTGGTTATGGCAGGAAAATGAATGGATAGATAGGAAACGACTAGATTACTCAATAAATGACAGGTAAAGTTCGACCAAGACTAAATTAGAAAACATGTTGGTTCATTCTCTGTTTATTCCTTCTTCAGTGACCATTTCTTTGTGTAGCTTCACAAATATTCTGATGCTCTTCCTAATGGCGTTCACATAACTTTGGAGAATTTTACAAATTCCGTATTTCGGCTCCCCAGCAATCTACAATCGATTACCTGTTGTACATTGACTATTCTTGCAATGACTGAAAATGAGGTAACAAAAATTAGCACTATAATTGATCAGACGCTCAGTATGTGACCACGCCAATCTTCATTTTTTGTAGTTGTGCAAGAAGGTTTTATGTTATTTCACGTTCGAATAGCTGTCCTCTATCCAACGACAAGTCGCAACGCTGACTGTGCGCCAGAGATAGGATAGTGAACTGAGACGCGCTTTCGTGAGGAGAATACCTTGGCCCTGTATGCAGGCCCCTTCTAACAGCGCGCTCGACATGTCAGGTAAACTGGACAGGTTCCTGGCATAAAGTGGTGACGAACTTGCATTCACAAACTGAGGAACTACATATTCAGCTAGGCAGGACTAGTATCAAAGCCTGGAAACTGTTTTACTCGCGAATATTTCCCGTTTTCCAAATGAGGATACAACCTAGGTGACGTTGATTTTCTCGTTACAGTAACCGCATCAATCTAGAGGCGTCAGTGCTTCGAGTCCTAATAAAAGTCCAATTGAAGTCAGCTTGTTTCTTCAGAGGCAAGATGGCAAAACTTCCTGAATCCAGGGGTTTCCATGAATCTTACTCTTCCAGGCTAAGTTCAGTAAACTCAGTAAACATCGGCATTGAAATCTGACTTCCCGACTTGTGGATAAAAGTGAAATTCTTCTACCTGAATCAACAGCGTGCCACAGTGTGCTATAGGAGGCATTTCGTCTGGTCTTCTGATCTGAGATACTTGGGTTTCACTCAATATGTTCCAAACGCCCGAACGAAAGACGTTTGTTTCTACAAGGAAGTGCGTTGGTTGAGACACTACACTTTGCACGTGTGTCGCTTTCTCCCTAAATCATTCTACTCAACCTAACCTGCAGCACTTCATTAGCACGACGCATCTGAAAAATTACTCAAGGTTTAATGGAGTCCTGGAAAAATTCACCTCTAGGGATGTTTCAGGGTTCGAAGTTTCAAACTTTTGCAGTATTAACTTTGAACCTGTTCCGTGTTACACTGCGGGCATGAACCATTCTTGTGTACCTATTTTGTTCTATTGACCATTGAGCATAGCAATGCGCTGTGTAAGACGGTATCATGCTCCAAGATTTTCCACCCGGAGTTCAGAGTGTACGAAGCTGCAGTTACATAAAGATTTTCTGCATAATTCTGCTTTTTCAGGAAAACACTGTCAACTTTATTGCTGTGTGTTTTATTTGAAGAGTACTCAGATTTCGCACAGTAATCTCAACACATTTGTAAATAACGTAATGTGATATTTCAGGGTTGGGTTCTTCTAGTGAATTTAAACGTTTGTTTTTGCCCCCATCGTTTGTCATTACCTTCATCCCCATAATAGACCAAAGTTTCCCCTCCATTTCACTGTATCTAATCCGATGCACATTAAGTTCATTCAGTGAGTAGTTAGTAGATTAGAACTCACTGTCTAAACGTAACACCACGCATAAGGTTGCTGACAACTCTCCGACAGCCTCCGATTGGTTTCGCCTTCTTGGGGGCTTATCAGGTAGGCGCGTTCATGAGTTTCAGCTGGATTCATTTGAGTCTCCTGTCCAAACCAAACAAGAGTGAATTGCACCTTGAAAAGTGTGGTATTCTGTCCTTATTATGGGTGTAGATGGATCGGCCACGTGACAGTTGCGGTCACATGCTGTTTACTTAGAAAAGAAGCGCCGGTCAATAGCATCTATTCTCAGAAGTATGAATGCTTAGTTCCTCCATCAGGATTTATGACTGAATAGGGCAGAATACGACCATCTCTGATAAGGTTGAATAGTCGATTCAGCCAGCAACGAGTTAGAACAAGAATCAAAACGGCCAGGAAATTGGTGTAAACAGGAAATCCCAGTTGGATTAAAATAGATCTGTTGTCGAGATAATCATAAAACGAAGCGTTTATTGAGAACTAAGCTGAATTTTCCACTCACACCGATTGACTGTGCAGATGGCCTATGCCTGCATTCATCAGCGAATGAAGTCCAGAAAGAGCTTCGGTCTGGAGCGTCCCAAGCGGAATGCAAGTGGGTCGTTGATGAATAGCCAGAATGTTTTGTCTGATTGCTCTTCTGTTCCTCTTGTGGTGCGGGGGTACTACACCACTACTACACTACTTATGGACTAGCAAGCAGGTCGTTAACATTATCGTCAGACGAAAGGTAGCCAACTGATCAACTTGCTTCAGCTGTGGCTCAAAAATGACTGTTCTCACTACATGGAGCACATACTAGCAGACCTTTAAATTTCACCAAACCTTTTGCATTATGCGTCCGCAAAGTGAGTATGTACACTATTATCCGTCTGCAAAACCCAAGCAATGTTAGTGCCCACATTTCTTCTAGGTATGTGTTGACAATTACTATCTTTGGGTCTAATGGTCAATAACTCGGCCAGAAAGAAAGCAAACCAAAATTATGGAGTGCATCGGGCTTAATAAGTGTTCGTAAACGACTTCGGTTACAACAACCACTACTACCTTGAGCTCTTTCACTGAATTCAGCAGTTCATAAAATTCTGTACTTTTATCATTGTCACTGGAAGCAACGGTTTACTTAAACATAACCACTTTTCCGTAATAAATTCATGTGCAATACGCGGATCAAACGGTCAACAGGTCCCCTGACTTCAACACCACCTGACGATAGTTGATAGTGGATCACTAGAGAACATTCATTTACCTTAGCGAAATGCACCCATTTGAATACCGATTTGGTTTTGAAGAGAGACTTATCTAGAAGCCAGCTGAATCCCTCTGGCCTATGATGTTCTCAAGTGAAGGCGAAGGGAAAAACCGGTCGTGGGTTGTCGAAGAGTTTCCAGCAACCCTATAAGTAATGCAGTGCGTCCATTCGATCACCTTATTTTTGTACTAAAAAGTTCCACCCACCAAAAACTACAGCTTGTGATGAGCCACGTCAGTTTCGAAGCCTAATTAGCATTTGGAAAGAGTGCCTCAAGTTAAGATCATCAGCACTTTTGATGCTGACAGCTCTGGTTCGAGGTCTCTGGAGAAACAGAAACAAGGTGGATAACTCCGTAATCCTGTGATTCTGGTCTTATCAACCTGAAGACTGAAGAACTAAATGAGCCACTGCCTTCAAGTCAGATCAAATCTACAGGTGAATGACAAAATACTTGGCAATTCGTTAAAATATTCATCGGGGATAACCACAAATTAATGCTTAACGCAACTAGGCGTGGTGCGAGATTATACAGGTCGGTGGGACTGAGTACAACCATTGAACTTCAAGTGAAGGAATCATAACTCCAACAACAGGGATCTGCACTTCAATAGTGGGAATAACCACTTCAAGTACAGTAAAACCAGGTACAGTGCTGCTACGCTTGGTTCACTGAATGATTCTTGAGATATAAACCGAACCACTGGGATGAGGCCCAAATGCCTTCTTTGAAGGCGTCTTACAAACATAACACTCGAATAAGACTAGGATAGCTGTGTGACAAAAAAACAGGACAGTACCGTCGCGCCGGACAACCTGAGGCCGAATAGTGCTCAAGCGTAGGTCATGAGCTAAGAATACCTACCAGGCGCTAATCCTAGACAGAGCGAAATGAGCGAACACATCCTCGCTGTATCAAGTGATGGCGTGTACATTGTGAAGCGGAAAGCATAGCACTTAACTGTTTGATCGATATCTTGCTGTACTGTACTCATAGCATCACCCAAAGTTCGTCCATATTGGTAGAAAGCGTTTACACGTGCTGGACAGAGTGGAGACACTGTGCATGCGTGCTCAACTCAAGTAGAATGGTCCGTATAGCATAATTAGCATGTTTAGTGGTAACACTATATACTATATACGCACTGTGCTTTGTTACCATTAAAGCAGTCCTATTAGCTCTCAGTATTATAATAAATAGCCGCATGACCACACCATCTATCGAAACGACGATCGGGACAGTAGGCTATGATGTTTGCTCAAGTTTATCCACCTAGTCCTGAGACAGAAGTGTATAATAAAGAAAGTCTGGTTAAACGCAAGGGGACTATTTTTTGTAAACGAGACAAGCAGAAATAAGCGTAGAAGTAAGAATTACGGTAAGTAGGAGTCTTGGTGGGTAAAAGTTTGTATTTCGAGTGAGTTAATGCGGTAGACGTGGTTCTAGTGAACAACTGGTGAAGAAATTGAGAAACGTCTGAGCGAATTCGTTGAATGAAGTTTGGAAAAAACCCAAATATTTGGTTACTGACCAAAACATAGCTTGGGATCCACTACGCCTATGGAATGGAGCTTTTGGTGACCTGATAATAAAGTGGTAATTTTCTCTAAGTGGTCACAGAAAGGAAGAAAACCAATGAAGAAGAACGTACGTTCCAAAAGACTAGGAATAACCTGAGGAAAATAAAATCACCCTTAATCTCGTATTACAAAAAGCCGGCTGCCAACGTTTACTCAAGACTGCTTAGAGATGAAGGCACGAAGCAAAGATTTTATTAGAGTCTAACAAAAAGCCGAACTTCTGGAGAAAGCGGAAACGGTGGGGTTGGAGTAGGCCAACGTATCAATTCTCGGGGTGGAGGAAAAGGTACATTCTTGACATTTTTCGGAATGAGGGATAGCAACATGACCAGATAACAACTTCATACAATGTATTTCATAGCTACAGATTTGCTCTATGCATTCGACGACTGCAGCTTGATTACTATTTTACCAGCGTATTTGCACTGGGAGTGAAAATCAGTGATGGACATGCCCTTGCGTGCAAGAAGAAACGCGCTGTCACCTATCGCTTACGTACATATAACTTTCTCAGACGTCACACGTCAACGGAAGCGCACGGTGGGATTTGGCTGCAGTAGGCTTCTCTCTCTTAACTGAAGGTATTGGTAGCCCTTGAGCAGGTTTAGACCTCGGAATTCCACAACATTTTATGTCCTTTTTAGTACCGCCACCAGACATTCGTTTGTTCAAGAAGCGGACTTATCCTCTTTTTAGAAAAGTCTTACGAATGCAGAACTTTTGAATGCAACATCAAAGTTAAATGCATATGGTTTCACCTCACCGTGTCGTTTGGTGGGTTGGAACTTGCAGCCAACGTTTGCAATGCATGGCGGAATCATGTTATTTAGAATCTTCATTAGTATGGTAAGCTGAATATCCTCCAAGATAATTAAATCACACAGCGTGCAGTTCTATACTCAGCGACATTGGTAAACGATTGCTGTAGATATAGTGAACACCTGTATTTGCCTTTAATATTTATCAAATTCAAATTTTCAACCGGATCCGGTGAATCCATTCTAGCGAGTCAAGTCTATCGAACGTTTGATGATATGGCTGTCAATTTCCCTACTAACTGGCTTCAAGATATTGACCAATCACTGCACCAACCTATGTTGTGATCCGGGTGGGACCAAGCTCGGTTGGAGAGGTAGCTCTGGTGTGTGTGCCTTCGGAAGTTCATACAGTTCGTACAGTGGCTAATGCTAGTTTGCTTGTCCAAGTTAGTCACTGATATGACCCTTGGACACTGTCCTAGAATGGTCGGAGCTGTTGGACAGTAGATGATCAAATTTGTATGCTAAAGCCTTAATAACATTTTATCTGCCGAAAAAGGAAAACGTTCAGATGGGTATCAGATTGCCGCACTGGATTATCCAAATGCATCAGGTTATTCGTAGTCAAACCCTCACTGGATAAGTTCGAGCTGCTTCTCTACTTAAATTTTAAACTGTCAGGTAAAGTGGTCAGTAACGTCGCATCGGGCTGGGCCTAGGAGGAATTTAGACGTCTACCATGGCAATTAAAAATGTCTAAAATTACAGATGTTTATCTCAGGACCATCACATGCGACTGCACTATTATCACAGCATAGGAATACGACATCGGTAGTGGGTGGAATAGCTGAAATATGAATGTATACTCTTTCTGTATGACCAACATCAGCCAGTACGTGTGACTTTAGAACGAACTAATGGAACGACCCAGTTGCTGTCATCTGTATCAGTTTCGCACGTAGCAAAAAAAGTCGAATATATGAGGTCACCGCTTCTCAGTATGACTTCCGGGGCTGTGGCTTGTGACGTACATCTAGCTCAGACGTAAGTGTTAAGCCATTATTTGTGGTAAATTCCTCAATGGGAACTATTTTCGTGCATTATTTTTTTGTTCGTGATGTGCATAAGCTTTTTCAGACTCTGATTATTCCTCAGCATGTCACATTGATCGATGTGAATCGCAGCCATCCATAACTCAGCAGTTACTAACGCAAACGACTACATTCAGTCTCAGCTCATATTTCTCTCGTATTTTCGCTGTCTTGACTACTCAACTAGCTTTTTTCCAACAACCTGGCAAACAATTGCACTTATAATGATGTAAGACTGGGTGTGGAGGTGGGGGGTGAGACAGGGACGATTCGGTTTCACTCGGTTAGTCCAAGTACTGACACCATCTGCAGTGACCTGTCCCCGTGTCCCTGTGAAAGGTAAACACAGCCGATGCGTCAACCAAATCTGGGGTGACTCTTGCTGTGACAATCCGAGGAGCTCATCGTCACGCACATCTTTTGTGGAATCCGCTTTCCAGTTGAGATCAAATCAAGCAATAGAGTCATCCGGTGTAAACATGATCAGCTAACCAAATGGCCGTTCCGAAAACAAGCACCTTGAGTGGATGAATATGGAGTGCGGATTAACTTGGAATAACAACATAGGAGCGTTAGACCACGCCACATTCCCTTGTTGAGATGACCATTACAGAATTAGCAGCGGGAAAATTTATTAGCAGATCACGGTTATGCTAGATTCCACTGACGGCCATTTGGTCATACACACCTACAGTAGATTAGTGTCAGAGTTGAACTTTCCACAATACCACTACGTAAGCTAATTAGAGACTAGACGTAATACACTACTCATAAGGTTGCTGAAAATTCTTCGACATCCCACGACTGGTTTCGTCCTTCTTGGGGCTCAGCAGGTAGGCGCGCTCCCCGAGTTTCCGTCAACCTTGTGTTCTAGTTGAAACCAAATTGCATGAAATTAGCGAAATACATTCATTTAAAAACATCATAAACGAGGGGTTCAGCTGGGTTCCAAATGAGTCTCCCGTAAAACCAAATTTGTTTGCAAATGAGTGTATTTCGCTAATCAGGGACTACTTAGTCTTACCTGCAATTTTAGACACTGCACGATTAGACTATCACTGGATTATGTTATCGTTAGGGAAATATTACCATCCAGCCAATTGAAATCCGCAGTCAACACAGGTAAAACTATGACTTAACCGAACGGATCCAAAGTAGTATCTATCCAACTCTGTAATTGTGCCACGTCGTTCTTAACTTTCGACCATTTCTAGCTTGGCTGTTGGTATTGTTATCTACTCTATGCACCGTAATGTCAGATCACGTGAACTGCGGTGCAACAGCGCACAACATCCCGGATAATGGTAGCAGGCTAGTCATGATATAGTCACAAACTGATCGCACAATCGATTATCTCGCATCGTACCCCACAGACCAAGTGTCAGTGTATTTTGGCGGCTGAAAGCCAAAAGTTGGGTCTCTTAAGCCATTAATATAGACTCCAAGGCAGCAAGGATACGAACTGACTGGGCTGGAGGAGACAACCGGCACAGGAGAACCAAATGTACCAAGTTTTCAAGGGATAGTAACGAAAGTGATGGACTCCATGTAAAAGATTTAGTATAGTCTGATAGTAGGGAATTTTCAGCATGTCCGTAGTCTACCGTGCTTTTCTGCTTTTTCCTCCACTGCTATATAGCTAAGGTACTGTTCACTAACCGCTTCTCCTCAGCGTGAATCATGCAACATCCAAACTCACGATTTTGTCCTCACTGTGGCTGCCTAACGGTACCAATACTTGAAACTAGAACCTCATGTGTATTTTGTAAGTCGCACTGACGCGGATGCCCACATTCTTGTTGTGTGAAGCAATCCTATCTTATCCAATAATTGAGGTCAGCGTGGTAGCTCCAACTAAAAATGCAGATCTGTGGATGATGCAGTAACCAGTTGACAAGGTATGGTTGGTTAACTTAGTGAGAGCTCTTATCAGACTTTTGGCCGTCGAATGTTCGGGCATTCGCATTGCAAGCCTTAACCGGTATTCATTACAATTACGTCAGTTAGCGGCAGACCAGCATGGTATTAAAAGCATTTTCGACGAACGCGCAGGTATCCAAGTCAGCCACAGGATCAACTAAACCGATATATGCATAGAGCTTAATTGCCTTCTGTTCACTTTGGACACCTCTGAACTCAGTATCTGGTCATCTCCATGGGGCAGTGGAAGGCACTGCATATTACAGTCGTACATATTTAACATCATCTGGCAAACTGACTTACCTGAAGTCAAGTGAGGCGTATCTTGTGGGCTCCTAACGAAGCTGATCGCTTCGGATAAATTCCTTGGATGTATTCTGTCTTCGGCTAGCGGAGCATACTGTGCAGTACTGGGTGTTTTAAAGTTCGCGGTAGAATGGGGCCAGTCGTGCTTTGCAGTTGACTGAGCGAACGACAGGTCCGACTCATTCGCCTGGGTCGGCTCAAAGGGTATCTGTCCTTGTATGTTGTCAAAAAACGTTCCTATGTTAAAACCTGTGGATTGCTAAAAGAGAGCTCCTACCCTGCGTCTACTATACCGTCAGCTGTCTCTGCCCACTCTGTCGCAGGTCACTAGACAGGTGGAGGAGTACGCTGAATAATCCATGTCCTTCGGAGGGCTGAAGTGACTCAGTGGTGACGCATATCATTTCTCATTTGTGTGATAAGATTCGTGGAGCCAGTGAGGCCTCCCTATCGTTAGCTGTGAACTAGTGCCCGGATTATATGCAAATTGATCTCACAGAACCCTCGTAACAACTTCCTAACCCAAACCAACGGACCCCACCATAAACTGTTAAACTTTAGTCTTGGATAAGATAGAGGCCACGATAAAGAAGTAAGAACGACAGACTTCAACTATTCTTACTCAGCGGCTGGCCACGTTTAGTTGAAAAGCAGTAGTGAAACCAGTAACTCCTTTCAGTAATGGCAGTCCTAGAACAAATTCCCTGAATACTGAATCAAGTCCTCTGGAAGAATAATATCAGTCTTCACAAATGTCTGTCAACTTCTAGTAAAATGGTTTCTGATGGGGATTTCCTGTGTATTCATCCATATTGAAACCACGCTCGATAAAGCCCTGAGTAATCCTCCCTCAGATGCACATGTTCTTTCTACGCCTTCCCCATCTCATTGGTGAGTGGAAAGCATTTAAGTGATTTGACAACACGCTTTTGATTTTGTTGCGCAGTCTGCACCACCCGTAAGGCCGATAACTATCACAACTCCAGCTCAGCCTGAACAGCGTCAAAATTTTACAACATTCCGCACAACCTACCTAACCAAGCTTTACCAAGAATGGAAGGTAACAGAAACAGCGTATAGAAGAGGGAAACTCAGATGTATCATAACCCAGAGAATGTAAGACAGTTTGATTAGAAGCATCCTTCTTTTGGTACCTAGAACATATTTTTCGATTTACGGTAGATTTTGGGTCATTTTTCACCGGCCTCCGCCGAATCCCGAGATGTAGTAATCAGTAGCTTCTACAGAGTAAGTCTCCTCTTTCAGCTCACGTAGGTCTTCGTTCCTCGGAATTTCCAATCGTCTCAAACGTTAGTATTATTTGTCTGTCAATTCTTCGCCTTAAAAGCCGAAGATCCGGTTCAAGTCAGTTTACTGCAGTGGCCAAAGATCCGCGCTCAAAAAACCCACACATGTATCTGGTTTTCCGGCAGATTTCCTAGTCTGTTGAGCAATGTTAAAGTTGCCGTTTAAATCTTAATCACCTGTAAATGACTAAATACTTGCGTTTTCTGTTCACTAACTAATATGCCCGAAGTTTTCGTTTCTTAAAAGAAATGTTCGGACTATCCTGTTGAGTGATAAGGTCTCCATTATATCCCCCTGGAGAGTGATGCCATTGTTGAAAGAAAAGCTAAAATCGTTTACTACTCTCTTTATAGCTCACTAGTCTCGGAGCAAAACGCAAGTGATGACAAGTTTAGTAAGGTGGACGTAGTTAAGCAAAATGATCTGTGTCAATGTTTGAGTAAAGCAACACATTTAATAAATGAACCAAACTGAATGCACAAGGTTGGTCCGTAGTGTATGAATGGGACAAATTTAGTGGTGGGCCGTGATTTCACTCCGTAGCTCAGGAGCTACGTCTGGTCACTTTGTGGGTCTGGAACCTTATATCGATCACCGACGTTCGACTGATTGAGTTCTCTGGATTCTGGCCCCTCGTCCGCTTTGCTAAACCATATGCCGTAAGAGAAGTAGATGACCAAACCTGAAGGCCACGCAAAAGAGGGAGTAACTTTGTTAAGAAAATGAAATTTTGCCATAAATTACGTGAGTTTTTGAACAACCCGGAAAATGTGTGAGACTGGGAAAATTCTGGCTTATCATGGTACTTTGGAAACTTGACAGTTTTCTGTGTGTCTCTCGGTCTGACTAGGTAAGGCTAAGGAAAGCCGGTATGAGGATACCTTGTATACCACACAGTTCTTCTGGAAAACCTCTGAAGGGCTAAGTTCTCGTTGTTGGTCTGTTCGCCGAGCTTGGAAGTTTAATTGCAAACGTTTCATTACCAAACTAGATGACCTTGTCGGTGCGGGGTCAGGTGGGATCATTCCCGGATCGGCTGCCCTATCATTGCACCATTTTTAAACAAAATCAAGAACAATGCGAGTTAACGGATCACTGGTTGTCCATTTGGGGAACCCGACCACGTAGTGATTTCAAGGAAATAATGGGTGTGAAATGAAACGAACCCCACTGTTACCTGTTAATGAAGGTTGAACAAAGTGTCGCCCAGAAGCAGAAGATTTGTGTAAGGATGTATCCATTGTTCTAGGTAGTTGACTTATATCCATAGGATACATGAACAGTAAACAGCCACTGGCTTTCAGCAGATTGCAATATATATATATATATATATATATATATATCAGGAACTGCTACACCAGAGACCCAACGAGACCTCTGCTAGAAAAAGAGCCCCATGAATGCTGGAGTTTTTTAGTAACGACAAAACAGTCATCCAGTACTTCACTTGTGTGATTGTGCAAACATTGTAAGAGGTGTGCTTGGCCACCTGACAATGGGATGTGATTATTCTCGAGTGAAAAGATTCAAGACTTAGGTGTGAATTTGTTGCTTTGTATCAGAATATAATCGCATGGTCTACTTAACTGAATATAATACCCACAAGGCAAGATTTAAGGTGACAGTAAAAGTATCAATCGAAGTCTAAACCTGCGAGGGAATTCAGTCTGTGCTAAAAAGCCAAGAGACACTGTGCGGTAGTTTCACCTTTGTTGGGGACCACTGGTAGTGAATATCTCATAAATAGCCAGAGATTCCAGACCGTAACCCTCCTACTGATGGTGGAAGAACACACAGCTCGGCCACGAATGGTCTACCAGACATGTGGATAACGTTGCACTCTGGAAAAATGTTGCGGCATTTTCTCACACGCAGCTCACGTGGAATCTCCAGGCTGTTTATGGAATATCCTGCTTTCCTGGTAGGTTTTTTGATGGTGGAATAGGCCAAGGCTGCATAATTACACACCTATTGATAGGTTTTGATCAGAACATTGTCATGACTGAATGGCTTCACCCGACATTCGCGTCAGCTGCCGATAGCCTAAGGCATTGACAGCCTAAGCACCTCGATTCCAATATATCCTTCATTGCCATGGCTGACCGGCAAAAAAGCATCGTATCACAGTTGTTTAAAGAGATGGCTTGAGACCGATTATTCATCACTACGAACAGTACAATGCAGGACAGATCACATTAGTGGTACCTAACGCGTGGAAGAGAACGCAGTGACACAGCAAGACGTTAAGTTCAAATCAACAAATCAACCGAGCTCGAGCACCGTCCCAGATTTAAAAGCCGGTACTAAGAGTCAATCTAAGAGTCAAAGCTTGCACACCAACACAACACTGAATAGTGAACATGTGGTTGGTGATAATCAGACTCCTGGAAGTCCTTATCAGAGGAAGGGGTGAAATTTTTAGTGAGTTCTTCTTGAATTCTCCTGACCGGTTAAAGATAAACTGATTCATTCGGTCGAAGACCTGATCACTTCCCCTAACCGGTTCGGTTCTCAGCGCCTTTAGTTACTGCTGAACAGAATTCAGATTTGTAAAATGAACGAGTAACACGTCGTCTTATAATTTCCATTCCAAACAACTTGGGTAGCCTTAAAGTTACTAGACTGCCGAATTCCGACCAACTTACGCTTTTGGTAAGATGTTATCTTTACGTGCGGCGAAACCCTATCCATTGTATTAATTACATTGTATGAAAACCCGGATTAATCCTAGCTGACATGTAAGTGAAACATGAAAAATCAAATGACCTTGTTGACAACTAAAGATCTGCATTAGTGGACCTGTCGATAAAAATAAGTTACTGGATCACGTAATTGCATAACAATAGCAAAATTAAGCGCATTAGTTGACCTAAGTTAAATCATGTTCACAAACATGTTCATAAAATTTGACGCAATCACTGAATATTAGCGTTTAGCTTGTGTATGAACCAAACCAAACTTTAAACTGAACTTACCAACAGCGGACCAGATAACGAAACGAAGCCACGTGAGGGACTCCATGCTAGTGATCAGGATGCCATTAGCCAGAATTGTTATACACGGAGCAACGGGCATGATGGGCGTCTAAAGTAAAAAAGTGCAAACCGTCATTTTTCGGAAGTCTGACACTATTTGCGGGTGAAAGCTGAGCATCTAGATCTATCAACGAAGTAGCTAGTTATACCTAACTTCACACGCACACTACTTTCCAAAAGAAGAAAACTGGATTGCAGCCCCTGCAAAGTTTGGACTGCTGTGTGTGCACTTCACGGGATTGTTCCACATAAGCCCTGCTGATATTCTGTCACTTTGGACGCGGTCCTTCGTGAGTACGGAGGCAGGTCCAGCTCCCGGACCCTCTTTCAAATCACTCATTCAGCTAAACCTGCATATCCATAGCCCCGCTGCCCATCTCGAGGTTTTCAGATGGTCGTATATAGTTTTCTCTGGTCCCTACATGCGAATGGGTTGTCACATCAGCTTTCGGTTGAGGTAACTGTCACACCAGTTGGTGCAAAAAACATTATCACTGGTGGGTTGAACTGAATACACCAACTTTGCTTGACTTGTTAGCCAACAGCCAGTGGGACGAAGAATAACACTTAAAATTTTTCCACAGATGCACAAACTGGTTGATGGATACGTGGTAACCATCTGAAACCGGTAATCAGAGAGCAACGCGTCTGGTCTGTCTACACTTATCCGATGAGCTGCAGCGATGACGAAACCGCCCAATCGACTAGATTTTGGCGGTTATTCAAATTAGCACATTGGGCGGCGGAACAAAACAGCAGCAGAGTTCAATGTAGCAAACAGATGAAGTACACAGCCTGACAGCATTTCAGGTCCCTGCATGAACGTTCATAACAATTTCAGGCGTACACTAGAGGTAAAGACGTATGAATATTTGGATAATGGTGGACTGGATGTTCTCCTCTTGATGACACTTAAGATATCCAGTTCCTCTTTTCCCAAATCAGAATCAAATTTGCCATAGTAGTTTAATAATGTGCTTCTCCATTGGAACCACCCTCAGTCTCCATACTGGTTAACACGACAAACTGGCAGACCAATAATATGGTCAACTGAGATGTTCTGCTATACCTTTAGCCATATGGGGGTGAAAAATCTTGCTCTTCCGATACAGAAAATGGTCCATACTGATTCTGTAAGAAATGATACCAGATTTTGCGATCCGATATGGAAACTGGCTTCCTATGCAAACAAAAAGACAGCGTGCCCAACGATATCAGAAAAAGGTGTTGGATAGGATCTATCCAGGATCTATCAAGACACAAGGCGGAATCGGTGAGATCTCGGAGTTGATAAAGCATTTCGTGAACTCAAGACCGATTTTTTCCATTGAACCCTTCCAACAGCAGCCGTAAGTTAATCAACCCAGCAGCAAAACTACGGGAGATGCATGTTCTTAACTACATTTTTACTCTGCTATCAGACCGACTGGACTGGACGATGGATTACCATTTTGGCAATCGGATTTCCATGTCCCACAAGTGCCTACAAAGTGACCGTCTGCTTTCATCCTGATACTTCTCACAATTCTGTCAGGACTAAAGACGGAAACAATTAGCGCAGTTTATCTCACTCACAAAGTAACTTGCCGTTTAGGGTATCCTAAACCGAATTTCGGCTGAAATCCTAGTTTCTGATATACTTCGTGTTTCAGTTGGTACGACGTTCGAGATAAGGAAGCACAATTTCTTGACATAACACCCTCTTCGATGGCCCGTATTTGAGTAAAAGCTGTTGAAATCTCTAGCGCTGGTGATATACTATTCTTCGACTACATCTGACTGAGTGGTAATGTTCAAGCATTCATTTTAGCAGAGTTCATGGTTGAACTGATGCTGATTTCAAACAACGTTGAATCAGCCGTAGGCAGCCTTTCGTTTTTTCCAGCATAGTTGGACGCCGCTCAAAGGATCTTCGCCACGCCCGAATCCTAGATAAGAATATGTCAATAAGCCGCTTACATGCATCCATATCTGGATGTTATAAATGAGAAATGAGAGGCAGCAGACCAGTAGGGTCTCTACAATTACCTAAGTAGCATTTTTCTCGAAGTCAAGTACAAATTGACCTCGCTGGCATTGGAGTAATGCGCTCAATTAACAATACCTTGAGTCCATCTATTTCTTTGTAAGAGACACTTGTCCCTAGGCGGTAATGCTGCTCCGATTGAAGTCTATTAGTTTACTCAAATTGATACTATCTACTTTTACCGCCTACTAAGCCCTGATGTTAGTGATCAATGCTATACAATCTGTGTAATTCTGACCGCTTGTAAAAATCTCTTCTGAGAGTAAACTTATTCACATGTGTTCCAGACGGGTAGAAAACAATGCGTAAGGAATCGCTCCGTCCTAAATGGTATTTTCTCCAATCCATGCTTGCGAGAAATCTACCGATTGTTGTTCAAGTAACCACTTCGTCTGTGCTCATGTAACAAAAGATAATAGTCATGGGCATACGAGGAGGGAAGAAGGTCGCCCGCTGAAAAAACCACAGTAGTGATTTGATCAGTTAAAGGAAACAAATGCTTGGACTATAACGTCTGACTGATGAAACAGTTTGCTTGATGGGGAATGCGCAGTGTATGAAAAAAAATCAGGAAGTGGAAGAAACCACTGGTACAGCAGCTGTGGCCATGGCCCGAACACAACCCTATGGGATAGAGACTCTACTGTGGCAGGGTTTTCACAAAAAATTCAACAGTTACTAACATTTGTACTATCGGTGCGTGAATACGAGGTTAGTTCTATCAATAAACCTTTTGAGGATCCCACGATAAGTTCATGCTTTTTGCCAGGCAAGCCGTTTGTTCTAAGTTTCTCATTAGTGATGTGGGCACCATTTTGAATCGGCTGGTGAAAGTATTGTTGTAACTACTGCCCTGGACAAGAAATCTGGTACTCATCGTTATCACTTTTGCACGTGTCATGGTGTTCTCGGATGCCTTGACTCATCCTTACTCAATGGTGAGAGAGAATCTGTCCATTGGAGGCAGCAGCTCAAAATGTTGCAGTGAGGATGGTACGCTGAATACACGCGTGTTTTTTAATTGTGCGGAAAAGAAGTCGATATGCACGTAGAGCAGCAGTCCTGGTACATGAAAACCATTAAGCACACCACTGGTTCATATATGTCAGTGTCACAAACCACTGAGTTAGCCCTTTCAGAGTAGTATGTTCGGAGAGATGGTTGCTGCCATCGCGAATGGCTTTGCACTCCTTAGTTTATGCGCTTTGGTTCCATTTCATTATTGGATGCCCCCTAAGTTTGAAGGGACACGGAATACTCTCTAGACCGTTCACGCTCTGCTCCTGATTGGATGGAGAGGATTGTTCAGGAGAGACTACACTCTTGCAGATTAGGCAACTGAATAAGTAACCGTAGTATCTAATCTAACGGGCGATGTTCTTCTCAAAACTATTCAACGCACTGAAAAGGTGTTCCTACTGATGACGAGAAACTGAGTCTTTTAACACCTACACCTCACAGCCCCCTAGATTTCGCACCAACGAACTGTATGTATCGGTAATTCTACCGCTGAAAAGTCGGCTGGTGTCACGTAAACGATCTATAGGCCGTGCGTTGGCGAAAATTATCCTCGACTTTTCTATCCAGATGAAAGTTTCGTCTTGCGGGAAACAACCGGAACTGAGACAGAGGCCGACGTGGGTGAATTTGAAAACTACTTCAAGTGACTGAAGGGTAAGCATATGGCTTGAATTCGATCTCAGAGATCCTACAGTCTACAGGTATGGAGCGCATATCACAATAAGCGAAGAGTTATTTAATTCATTAATAGATAGCCTGTATTTGTGCAGGAAGGACCATTTCAATCTCTTCCTCAGTTTCAGTGGACAGACGCCTTGTAGACACTTCAGCCCAGGAGCCAGAGAGGAACTGTTCTGGAATTGCCGTCGGGAAAATCAGAGAAACAGAGAGCGGAACGACTTGGCGACCTACACAAGAAAAAGCTTAAAACTTAGTTGTGGCACCACGTAAGTTTAATACCAATAAAGGAAATCATGGATCCCCAAATACTACCAGGTGGCCCTGGTCTACATGAAAGTAATTTAAAGAACAGGGTTTCTGTATGACGGATTTTGCAGGCAGAGTATCGGCTGGATTATTTCATGTGTATTTAGAATTTGTTTAATTCGTGCTCGGAATCACTGGTAAGCCACAACTGACTACTCTTGTGATGCGAGGATATGACCTTGAACCTAGGGCAACTAAGCAGTAGTGAGGTTACCCTGCACTTCTACGAGCGTTTTGAGTGCAAACTGGCAACCATCATACAATAGAGCCACACATGATTTTTATATCAAAGATTCGGCTCATGTGTTAACCGGGTTGTGGATGTGGAAAGTTTTTGATGTATGAGTTACAGCGAGCTCACTCAAAACCGAGTTCATCGTTGTCGTTTCTAGAACTCAGTTGAACAACAAATACCCACCACAGTTGGACAGACTTTTTAAGTTCAGCATCCGGACATTCCAGGGCAACAGCGGTAGGACTGAACACAATTAAAGTCAGATACGTTATCTATGTAGGACAGTCTGTTTCCATTTCTTAGTCACCCTTGTGTTTCTGGTCATCATCATCACCCTCACCATCATCATCATCATCATCATCATCGTCGACATCAACACCAGATGAGAACACCGGTGCTTCATTGCAGTACAATCATGTCGGTTTACTTGAACAATCCTTACAGTGGAAAAAGAAGGAAATGGGGCAGGGTGGGAGACATAGGGCTAGCCTGCCACAAGCATCCGAGGTGCCTACGCCTCCAATACCCAGTCAGACAATCTGGATAGACACTGACAACATGAATGCCACTGATATAGTTTAGCTGCCATATTGCTCAGCATCTCCAGCCAAGCATGAGGAGGGTTACATGGGCCCCATCATTCGGAAGTACTGAAGGTGTGCCAGAATGACGTTAAAGCAAACTCAAGCACCCGCGAATCCTCACACAGAATAGATGGGCGAGCTTTCCGAAACAAGGATTGAATGCTTCAGTAAATAAACTATAAAAAAATGAAATAAATTTGATGACTCAAGAATCACACTAAACGCAATAGGTGTACGCTTTTCACTAATTGGCTGTTTCCAGCAACTTGATGGCTGGCTTGAAGTCACGCACGACTATGAGCTCCAAGACTTCACAAAATCGCAAATCCTTTCATAGGTTTAGTAAACAGATTTATGACTGATTGGTTATGAGACAAACAGTTTACTGGCCATCCATCCACTCGATATGAGACCAAGGAAAGTACATTCATTTCCCAAAGATATGCAGGCTTAAACCAGAATGACTGTCGTGAAATAAAAGCCCTCCGCATGTAAACATGCGGTTTACTTTTATAGTGGCCTGATGATTCTTTTGATCAAGTGACATTTGGATTTGCCATCCACATTTTTTGTAAGCCCAGCTTTTGCTTACTGTGTGCAAACTGTTTGGGTGATGATTGGTATTACATGGCTACATCCACCAGTCTGAAAGAAAACAGATAGGGTTACCAGAGACGACTGAATACAGTAAAGTTCTCAGGAATCCAAAGGTACTTTTAACGGTATAGCCACTATTGCCACGAAGCAAGTAGGAGCATGTGGTGAATATGGAAAGAGAAGCATCACCAAAATTGGAACAATGGTAGCAAGACAAGGATCGCTATTGAATAAAATCGCACGAGCCGATGACTGACGCAATCCGTGAGCCACGTTGTACAACGAAAGAAGACTCTGCGACCATGAACTTGTGCCAAGTACTTGGAGGTACGGATTAAGTGTGAAACCTTAACCATTTGTGGGGCGGTAGTCCCATTAGGTGATCGACTTCTGCGGGCGCTTGGTTGCAGCTTTTGGTTCAAGCTAGGGTCAGATGAAATTCAAGGAAACTATTCGTAATGGAAGTGCAGCTGTCACGAGACACTCTTCGTTACCATAATGCTCGTCAATTTTTTTAGCTGGATGACATATTTCAATTTAATGACGGTAAAACAGTTGGAGAAATGGCAAATGCTTCTGAAGGAAAACTGATATGAACTCACGTGTGCTCCAAACTTGTTCCTATACTGGCACGCATTCCAACAAGAAACAGTGTCATTCAAGTTGGATATTGTATTTACCTAGGCCCTCAATCTAGGACAAGCGGTTCATGCTAGTAAATTTGCAATGTTCTCTTAGAAGGGAACTAACTTGTGGGAGTAAGAACAGATGAAAGAGACGAGGCAGTTGGAAAAGGCTTGAGTACTGAAAAGCCAAACGACAATTGAAAACAGTTGATAAACACTGTAACCATCAATTCGGGCTGTATACATGATTGACGTAGTTTATCGTTCCAACATTCAGTATGGTTGCTCAGAAATCGGGGATTCCGCCAAAGTACACTGTGTAGCTCGGAGGAAAAAAACGATCACAGTTGATGTACTAATTTGCAAATATACGAAAGGGATGTATCATTCCAAAGTTTGTCACTACCAGTTATGCACTGTGACCGTGACGGCAATCTGAACATGTATGGGCTTGGTGGGAGGAAACAGAAGCGATTAAGAGATCGATAGGCAAGTTATTGACGTCTGGCGAGATTTTACTACTGCTAAGGTCAGTGCAACCCTAACTGGGCTTGTCGTTTAATGCTTTTCCAATTTTCAGTTCAGAGTGAATCTTATTCTTTAGTCTGGCTTGAAATGCTCTATTGTCACATCCACACATTGTTTCGTGAGTCCTACAGGCTTACCAACTCATAGGACGAGTCCGCCTACAAGACTTGCATAAGCGCAACATGATCATATAGTTAGTACATGTAGTATTGATTTGATTAGTAGAATTAACTGAGTTAAACGGCTCTGAAAATCGGCTAGAATGAGGCGGAGAACTTTAAGCCATTCTCCAGTTTATTACTTGCAACCTTAATTCAGACAATGAATGGTTCATGAGTGGTAGCAGTAGTTCAGAGTTACACAGGAAATGAGCTCGATCCTAACAATATCTACATCCCGAAATGAAAGTTCCTTGAACTTTGAATGGAGTATACGTGACCCAGATACTGCAACAAGGTTGATTGTCTTGGTGGTTCTTGTTTCCTAGATATAATCGGTTCTTATGAGGCTGGAACATAATTTCTAGACCATAATTCTGGCCAGTAAACATAAAATTACGTACTTCAGGATAAGAAATGAAAGAATCTGCTCAGTTTTAATGTTTTAACGTTAGATGTAACGATCATAAGCAAAATCTACTGTGTTATGGAGAACAAGGTACTTAGCTCTCCTGTTTCTGGATTTTTCAGTATGAAGGGAGTTTTGATCCAGTCTGACCACGTCCACATCATTTTGGGAATTCTACCGGTCGACTAACACCGATATATTGGCTAATTCCCAATGGCACAATAAAACCTGATTCTTCTCCCTTACCTATATACTACTGAATCGTAAAGTGCAAAATTAGGGTGCCAATACTTCCTTAACAAGATACTGCTCTTAAGGTTAATAAAGTACGAAATGGTTTTCATTCAGTGAATGTGGCAACACAATTTTGGTTTGTAGGTGTGCGTTTAGCTCCGCAGCATACTGGTCGTCTCCGATCAATAATCCCGCCGTTGACTTTGACTTAAAGTCAAAAACCCAAGTTTTTTAAACAGTTCAGTGGTCAACCATGGAAAATTCAAGTTTATTTCACAAAAACCACCATTGTGGTATTTGGGATAATCATAGAATTATGCTGGTCAATGAAACCTAACCTGTGTCTCACCAAAAGGTGCCTAATTATCACTACTTGTGCACGAGAGAATGGTTTTGCTCTTGTAAGCTGAATAAACGTGTGGATTTATACCGTTGTAACGTCCCTTTCAAAGCCAAAGGTTATTTTATTGTCCAACGGTATGCACATCCATCACAGGGCAGCGCTGTCTTTATGGAAGCCATGTATATATATGGCTGAACAGTGTTGGCACGATCTTCAGCAATGAGGGCACATTAAGAAATCACAGTTTATGTATATGTTTCGACTAGATCTCGTAAGTAATGATGCCACGAGAGAAGTGATACCAGTCGTGTGTCCACGGGGTAGCTCCAAGGTCTTTGTTCCTCAACTGTTATCAAGCTTTTGCCTTCCTGTAAGTAGTGTCTGCATGAAGTTGCGGTTGCAATCCAGCTAGCCATTTCACCAGAGTGACCCGATAAGGTGAGATTTTCTGAGGAATTCAATTCCTTAGTAATGATCAGCGGCAAGCATAGGAAGACAGTTTGAATGTACTTGGTTGATGAGATCATCTAGGCTCAATGGTATTGAGTGAGCTCCAGTTTAACATCTTGCATCTCTAATGACAATCGGCAAATTTCAACAGTGGTTGAATGACACATTTAAAAACGGTATCATATCCAATTAAATCACTTGTTAATTTTGGTTACAATCTGCGTAAATGGCGTTGCATGATATGAGCGGTGGGAAACTGCATCCTGCGAGATTTTTGGAGAAATCTTATGTTCTCATGGAAGCTGTGGAGAATAAACTGGAATATCCACTAGTCCCACTAACAGAACGGAAACAGACAAGGTGAATTCTGACAGTCGTCTTCTTGTGGTACGACCAAAGAGAGATCGATTTTATGTCGTCCATCACTAACATCGTGACAGTATCTTACTTTTCTTGCGTGTGCTTTTCCTCTAATCACGTCTGTTCATCACTATGGAGCATCAAGCGTCTATGTCCTCGTTAAGGATGTATGGTCAGCGAGATCAAGCCACATGTTTCAGCCGGTATGGCGGAAACAATGAGCACAGGTTGGATAATTCTTCAGTGACGACTCGACCGATCCTGCTAATCTGTGAAGTTGAAAATTCCACACACCTCTGACCTTCAAATATGATGAAGTTGCGCACTTAACCGGAGCACACATCGGACATTGAGGAGACAACTAATGTAGTTAGGGGGTAGGGCAAGTTGATCATTTAGATCGTGGGAGATACAACTTTTGGAAACGCACTTAGGTATGTTCAATGATGGGCGTTTTTTAGATCAAACATATGAGAGCTGCTGAAACAGGCTGCAACAAATCACTCCCAATTCCCCTTGCGCTATACTAAACTGCAACTGTTATATTAGAAGAATAGCAGAACTACAAATAGTGGTTTTCGTTTGTTCGTAAACACACCTCCGGAACAGGATATTCCACGGCAGCTACTCTTCTAATGCGGCTAGCTTCAGTCTGTCTCACCAAACTGCTGTTGTGGCAATTATAAAACTAGATTAGCCAATATGGCTGGAACATCTGAAGCGAATGTGTTACCCACATCGCCGCATGCACTGCTTCTGTTGACAGAAAAATATTAACAAAGAAGCCACACCATTTATGGACGTCATTTATTGGAGCCACTACTCTGCTTCGGTCCCATCATCGGCCGCATTCGAGGTATTTTTCTGTCCTCTGTTGCTTATTCCCAGATTAAGTTCAACGACCTAATAGGACTAGAAAATAATGACCCAGAAAGAAACGTGACCTCCGAGTCATCCCCCTACTTTCGCTTGCTTTAGGCGCCACTCGATCTTCAACACCCATAGACGTGCAAAAATTGTGCAATGCATCGCCCTATGGTGGTTTTCTTCAGTTCTTCAGTTGTCACGTATTCTACTTAATTTTGGTCTTCTCACTTACTGTTCAGAACCAGTGATGATGCATTTGGTGAACACTTTACCACGTTCAAAATTCACCTAGAGGTTGTAGTGACATAACTGTGGTAGATTTCCTTGGATAGAAAAGCTTACGAATGCACAATAACCAGTTGACATCTGTGTGAAAAATTCCTTCGGATTGTTAAATCGACTAAATGAGACAATCCTATTGAAAAATGCTGCCAAAAATTTCTGGCTACGTAGACTTGAATGCTATGTTTAGGCGAAATACACACACTTGCAAACAAATTTGGTTTTGCGAGAGACTCACCTGGAACCCAGCTGAATCTCTCGTTTTTGATGCTTCCAGGCAACTGAATGTGCTGCACCAGACCGCCTCATGTTTCAGTTGCTACGATATTCGAGATATCGCGATACATATATATTCGTAATGCACTACTCATAAGGTTGCTGAAAATTCTTCGACAGCCCACGACCGGTTTCGCCCTTCTTGGGGCTCATCAGGTAGGCGCAGTCCCCGAGTTTCCGTCAACATTATGTACTACTTGAAACCAAATTGCACGAAATTGGCGAAATACACTCATTTGCAAACAAATTTGGTTGGGGGACTGTGCCTACCTGATGAGCCCCACGAAGGGCGAAACCGGTCGTGGGCTGTCGAAGAATTTTCAGCACCCTTATTAGCAATGCATTACGTAGTTATGTTTCAGTTGTGAGGCTTGAAAACATCACACTCAAGCCTTATTCCAAATACATCCCTAGTGTTCAGTAATTCACAGAGAACAATGAGATACCGGGCTAATTCACACTATGACACAAACTTTTGAATTGCACTGTACTAGCTTCAGCTTACTTCGAATCCTTTCAAGTTTCTGTGCGGCTGATAGAAGCAGAGTAATACAAAAGTGAAGAAGCAGATACTCCCGGATATTCCACACAAGATCCACACCCAGTTGATGTGGTTTTTAATAGCGACATTCAGCGTGATTCCAACGAAAATAACGGCAGTTGTGTAGATTAGTAGCAGTATGTTAAAAATTGCAGTTGATTCGAGATCACGTAAGCAAACTGGAGTATATTTGCGAAGCCGCAGGGTGGGGGGTTTTGGATCGACCTTGAGTGATGGTTTTTCCTCAAGATAATATTCATGTTCTGCATTCTCGACTAAAATCTCAGATCTATCATCTGTTAGGTAATGCAGTTCACTAACCAAGTAACGTAACACCATAAGGTCGAGACCAATCACAAAGTAACAGAAGATGATCCCGACCGAGGTGAACTGCGCCAATGCTTTGACGTTGATGAAGGTGGCCAGAAGAATTGTAACGACACCGCCAATAAGTAAACTCCAGAGGGGTACACCCGTCCTCTTCTCCACAAATGCCATAAATCCAAACAGTAGACCATCATGAGCAATGGAATAGAACATACGTGGAATAACGTACATTGTGACCAGTTTCGTGGCACCTGTAGCCAAAATGGTAGAAAAGGCCGCAAAACCCATCATCCCCAAATTGCCCACTTGGGCAAACGCCGACACATAAGGTGACTCGTAAGAGAGGCTCTGTGGTGGTACCAGATAAGCCAAGCCAAGTGACGCAGTGATGTACAGCACCGCACAAATGATCAACCCGCCAAATAAAGCTATCGGTAGATCACGGCGTGGATTACGAGCTTCTTCACTAGCATTTGCTACAGCTTCGAAACCAGAAAATGCGAACACTGCCAGTCCGGCCCCACGCAAAAGTCCGTCGACTCCGTACGGTAGAAACCCGCCGTAGTTCGTTAGGTTTGATGGACTACCAAGCAAAAAGCAGGCGATGGTTATCACAATTAAGCATACAATTTGTAGGCCAGAGAGGACAGCGTTGATTGTAAGCGAAATTTGCGCGCCGGTAATTGTGAGGAGAATCAAGATTAGGATGAACGCAGCAGCCACCACGTCAGGAGTAGTGTCGAACAGCCCGGGATATGACATTTTGAAAAGGTGTTCCTCTGACCAATTTCGGATAGTGTTATTAGTTAGGAGGTTGAATGTGCCAGACAGGGCTTTGGAAATGGTGGCTGTCGAGACTATGACGTCAGAGATCATGGTCCATCCGATGAGAAACGCCGGTAGCTCGCCAAACATAAGGTAGGTATAGAGGTAAGCAGAACCTGCCCGGGGGAATAAGGTTGTGAATTCTGCGTAACAAAGCGCTGTGAAAATAGAGGTTACCACAGATACCAAGTAGGCGAGAGAGGTCGCCGGTCCTGCATAATCACGAATCAGCTGGCCCGTCAACACATATAACCCAGCTCCGACCATGTGAGCTACACAGTAAAGGGTCAGTTGGGGAGCATTCAGACATCGTTTCAACTTTGTGTCCAACGTGGTGTCCTGTGTTACCGTCCTGGTGCGTATCAAACGCCGACCGAATTCCGAACATGTGATGCGTTGACATTTCATGCTGGTCTATATACATGTTCTGCTTCATGCGATGCGTTCATTAATCAAGGATTATCCTGAAGTTGTGAAAGCGAAGCAGTCAACCACAAATTGACCGCGACGATCGCACTATCATCACGTTCTTACCACCCTTCAAAAGAATCGACCAATCACCAGCTCAATGTTACAATTGGTCCAGAGAGCACACTGAGCAGCTGCTTCAGATTAGGACATTTAGCCGTATGTAATCTTCGTAGGACGGCTGTAAGACCAACTAAGGTCATTGGTCAAGGATGCCTTGCGCCTCTAAAGCACGGAGTCCCTTTTATGCATTTCACTCTCAATTTTCCAAACACTAGCACTACTCTGCTTTGTATCCGTGACATGTGCAGCACTTTCTCAGGTCATTATACTTAGTATGAGGGTGTGCTTCACTTGGGTCGAAACTAATCGATAAGTGGTATGCACATGACTGTAGGTCAATAATATTCGCACTGTCTGTCCGCTGCAGTTTTTCACCTGAAAGCCCACAACGTTTTCTCTTGCAAGGGAGGAAGAATGGCAGGATACAACTGTTATCAAGGTAGAAACGTGCTCATGGATGATTGAGACGATAAGCCTGTGTGAGCAATGTCTTCTGTAGCTCATCAGATACATTTAGAACGAACAACTTTTCTACTTGACGTAGTTCAGTCGATGATCCGGTCACAGAGCGAAGTGCTACAACTTGAAGCCATTTCCGCAATAAGCCAGTTTGCAACACAATTCTGTATCCTATACATCATCATCATCATCATCGACAGCATAACATTAGTGTTCAACACCGATGCTTCGCTGCCGTACAACCATGATTTATTTGAAAGCCTTATTGTGAAGGAAAGAATAAAGGTGGACGGCGAAGGGACTTAGCGCTAGCTTACCACAATCATTCCGAGGTGCCTACGCCTCCAGACACTCATTCAGGCAATCTGGATAGAAACTGACAACAAGATCGCCACTGACATCGGTTGGCAGCCATATCTTGCAGCGTCTCCAACCAGGCACAGTGAGGATCACGCGGTCCCCAACCTGGAAGGCGAGTAGCACCGACAGCACCCAAGCGTTTCGTAATTTCCTTCATACCCCTCTGCCAGGTTAAGGGTTGGCCACCTCTCTGCTTCCGCCACTCTGAATTGGGCATGGAAAACAGCACTCTCTTCGGCAAACGATGATTAGGCATACGCAACACGTGTCCCAACCAACGCAGCTTCTGGTGCTGGACACACTCTTCAATGGAAGTACCCGTTGCACAACCAAAAACTCGCTTTCTAACTGCCTCGTTACGGATTCGCCGACACCAACCCACACGAGCTATGGTTCTGAGACAACGATTGTCAAACACCTGAAGACGCCTCAGTTCCGCTGCTCGAAGAGGCCAGGTCTCACAGCCATACAACAAAACAGCCCGCACTGTAGCTTGATAAACACGTCCCTTGAGTTTCAGGGATACACCACTTTGACGCCATAGGTGCCTCAAATTAGCAAACGCGACCCGTGCCTTGCAGATTCGTGCATTGACCTCGTCTGTCACACTACCATCAGAACTAATACAACTACCCAGGTACGTAAAACGCTCCACAACTTCCAGTGCCTCTCCCTGGATTGTAAGTGGCGTGTTCAGTGACTGCATGTCCAGCAGCATGACCTTACACTTTGTGGGTGCAAAGTGCATACCAAAGGACGGGATGACTTTGGTCAGTTCATCCAAAAACACCTGCGCCCTCTCCTCCTCTTCGAAGATGAGAACGATGTCGTCTGCATATTCCAGATCGACAAGGTTTTCGTCACAGGCTATCTGAACACCGGGGTTTTGGAGACCTTCCAGCGTTCGTCTCATTATCTCATCGATCACGAAATTAAATAGGAAAGGAGAGAGTGGGCATCCCTGACGGACACCGCTTTGTGTACGGAAGCTTTTGGAGAGCTCGCCGTATACTCTCACACGTCCGGAAGTCCGAGAATACAAAGAGCTTATTATGTTCACAAACTTCCGGGGCATTCCTTGGTGGGCAAGCGTGTCAAGAAGAACAGACCGGTCAACCGAGTCGAATGCGCCTTGGAAATCCAGGAATACTAGAATCGTGGGTCGCTTATACGTATGGCGTTGTTCTAGCACCTGACGAAGTGTGAAGATTTGGTCAACGCAACCCCTACCAGGCCGGAATCCCGCTTGCTGCTCTCGAGTCAGTGTTTCACGAGCCACCGTAAGGCGACGAAGCACGAGTGACGCCAACAGTCTCGTTACGACCGGGGTCAAGCTGATCCCCCTGTGGTTGCCACACTCACTACGAGGCCCTTTTTTGAAAATGGGCACTATCACCGACTCTCCCCAGTTGTCTGGGACAGACTCCTTTTCCCAAATGCAAGCGAACAGATCAGACAAGCGCTGACTGAGGACTTCACCCCCATCTTTGAACAATGCGGGTGGGAGGTCATCCGGACCAGAGGCTCGGTGGCGCTTGAGAGAACATATGCAGTCATAAATCTCCGATGCCGTAGGCGGTTCCACGTTCACCGTCCAAGGTTCTACGTCACCTGTGGGATCCAGATGAGTGCCAGCTGGTGGCCATGACAATTGTTGTTCGAAGTATTCGGCCCACCGATCGAGGCGTTCTTCTTTATTCGATATGGTCACTCCATTCCGATCCTTGATGGTTTCGCTCACAGGTGGTTTCCGGGGACCGGTCGCACGGATCAACTGAAATAATCTTCGGGCATTACCGGCTTTCTGGGCCTCTTCCATTTCCTTGGCTTTCTGTGTCCACCACACTTCACGGTCGGCTTGCACGCTCGCCTTCACTTGACGTCTGGTAATTCGTCGTGTCAAGTTATGTTCGGGGCCGGCTGGGATACTTCCTATCCTATACGAAGCTCCCAAATAATCCAGGGTGGCCGGGAGTTCCGAATTTTTGTACTCTGCTAAAATGTCTATTCTTCGAAGGGCGTATCCTCTACTGAGCAACTTCACTAGTCCATTTTTCCTCACAAGAGATTGGAACAAGTAGCAGACGTAGTGGAATAAGATGTTGTAATCCGACGTTGCCATGAGCAACCGTTACCAAGAATTTCTACAATCAGTTGAATACAAGTCAAATGCAGCGTCATTTTCTTCCACTAGCATGATATTGTATGTGAAAGGCTGAGAAATCACCTTAATCCCTCGAATTGTGCAATGAACCAGACTTGGTTTTGTTGCTGTGGACTCTGATCTGAGAGTAGTTCGCAAACCATAACTCTGAAACCCATAAAACAGAAGTCTGTAAATTGGTCGTTTAGGCCACACGCTTCAATCCCCGTGAGGCACAGCTTGTTTTCCCAAAGACCTTACTTAGATATTTGAAACTGCGAAACACCCGTAAAAAGCTACGTAGTTCTGCGGAGTCGTCTTTAGGGAATTTGGAAGAAACTCCACAACCGTTGCGACTCAAAATATTGCTGCACTACTTGATTGTTAGTCGGTTCGCCGACCTTGGCATTTGGATTGCAAACGTTTCATCACCAATCGAGGCGACATCGTCGTTGCGGGGCTGAATGGATAAATTCCTTCTCTTCTACTGTTAATACATAGTTTCTAAATTGTATCTAATAACTCAAAGGTGATTAGATGCTCTCGATGTAGTTTTCGTGTGATTTGGTTAGTCAGCTGAGTATCTGAGTTGCGTTATCTCATTTCATTGTATTTGGTAAGTTCGCTGAGCGTCTTCATTTCCACAGTTCTGCTTCCGGAACGCGCTAATTTACCGTCAAAATTTAGCTTCAAAAATGCAGAACAATTTTGTCAACAACCTATAACAGTTGTATGAGAGACACTGCAAGACTGCACTTGGTACATTAAGCACCGTTTTCTGCTACTATGGACGGTGAGTGGCAAACTGACAACTGCTGTGTCTTATGTCTGAACTACATGGAGGTATGGTCAGGAAGTGGGAAAGGAAATTACTTTACCGTTTTTCATTGTAGGATATAAGCAAGATGGCTGAAAAATATTCTGGTCGCATGACTGGAAAGGACGGAACCTAAAATGAAGAAGGAATAGTCGTTCTTCCTGGAACTCTTATCCGAAGCTTTGTAGAACAAATATGCACAAATTTTGGAGTGGTCTGAGGCCCCTAGTGTCACGTTGAAAGTGCATTCAGACATCTACGGAGATGGACAAAAAACAAAGCACTGTGGAAGTCATGAGATAAGTGAAAGAATTATGCAGCCTAGTGCCTAGTTGTCTAGCAACTACTAAGAGAGAAGTAGAGTAATCATTTCGACGGGGATTATCACAGAGAAAGAGGCATTTGGCCACCCTAGAGAAATCGCTGAGTTTTGGCAGGATTTTAAACACTACTGTAACTCTTCCATGGAACCGGCCTCTCTTCAAAATCGTCACCATCTTTATTCTACACAAAACTTACTGAATTTTATTTTTCACCCGTTATCCCATCGTTCGTATCAGCACTTTTAGAAGTCTCACGCCAATGACTATTGAGCATGTCAGGAGTCAGTAGACACCAGGGCTTTACATGCTTTACCTGGGGCACTGCGACTGCGTTCGTGTGGTACGTTTGCCTCCTCAGCGGAATGGATCGCGCGATGGGTTAGTATTGTTCAGTAGTTTTGCCCACGATAAAACGCAGTTAAGTGCAGTTAAGCGTGGAAAAGTGTTATTGGGACAAGACAGCTGGGTTTCTCGCGCACTTTTCTGCAGTTAATAATGCCTGCTGCCGCTATATCACTGCGGTTAGGGCTTGTGAATATCACCAGGTAAAAATGCTATCTCAGGTTCAAACACCTGTAGGTTTTTCCTTTTGTTCATTGGATTCTCAGTTCTTCCATGAAAGATATCTCAATTTAGGGATGAGCGAATGCGAAAGTGATTTAGAGAGTCCTAAATGGTGAAGCGCTGTCAGCGAGGTAGACTCTGTTTGCTTCTATCACATTTGACAACGCACAATTTGGGAAAAGCCGTAAAAGCGGCACTGTTTTGTTTCTACCTACCTCAAATCCCCTTTGATCCCATTGCGACCACCTGTTTACTTGGCTGGTTTTCTTCGCCATTTTTGCAGTCGTCTTTAGACGTCTTCCTACCTCATTTCGTCACATAAAGTACATGTTTTCGATAATTGTCAAAACTCCGTTGACCCCTCTTTCTAACAGTGTGCACAAGAATTGACAGAGTAAGTCAAATGGTTACTATAGCATTGACCAGGTGGCTTTTGTCCGTTACACGACAGCCTCACTATTCATTGTACTTATATCGTATTTCATGTTATAGACTAAAAAGACTGAGATACGGTCAACATGTGTATTGTATTGTATCGTATTGTATTTTATGTTGTAGCATATGTATTCGGCGAGTTATTTTAGGAGAAAAAGCATTACCTTAGTTGTAGTTTGTATAACAATGGCACTAACAACGGCACTAACATAAAAACACGAGAACGCCAGCGAAATATCGACGTGACCAGCTCCAAATTCACCATGTTTGTGATAACGACTAAGGTGAAAATAACTGGCTCTGAGTGCTCATAAAAGATGCTAATCAAGCTATCAACCAAGAAACAAACATTGGCCGTTCTTGCGATAAATCCTAAAGTATCGTGTCAACCAGTTTTCTCTCAATGCTTTTAAACTTTCTACCCTTTAATTTGCCAAGCATAAGGGATTCGTCTAAATGCGGAGACATTAAGAACAAACTAGAATATATCTCGGAAAAAGCATGAATGGTCATTTTCCAGAAGCTACGATGTAGCAAGTGGATTCCGATGAAATTGTGGGGGACTTAGGGACTCCTGAACTATGATCCATTTGAAGGTCACGTGCATGAACTGTGAGATACCCACTTTGATTGGGCAAAGCCAAATTTGATTAACTAATGATTCGCATCAAGGTGTGAACCAGTCCTCTCTATAAGCACCTCGTTTTAAATGCGCCTCGTATGATAACACAGCCACTGTTGTCAGACTGCACCAACGCGTAAGCACTAAACACAAGCCGTTCATCTTTCACACGGTTATGTTGACCGAAAAAGACTTTAGATGAAACCTATTTCACCATTTTTACTTGCCAAAGGACGAATTCCGAATTATGGGACTTTAGCAAGTAGGAACTGAACACCATGGAGTTGAATGAAACTCACGTAAGTTCACCCTTGGTGGGGGGAGGTTAGCTAGAACACGCTACCTCTCGTGGAGATCCGGATCAATTATGACCCTCACTGAAAAAAATAGTATTTTTATCTCAGTGAACGTCTCGCCCAGCAAAAAGCGTTTTAAACTCCATAGAAAAATCTATTCAGTTGATGCATTGCTCCCGTATTTCCATGGAATTGCCATTCCTCTTGAACAAGCAAAAATTGTGGGAAATGTTGAAACACAATATCTGGAATAGATTCTAGCTTAGTATTCGTCAAATCCTCCGTATATTCTCACCTAATTCACTAAAATCAACTTCAGCGTTATTGTTTAAATATAAAATAACCAAATAATCGTCCCTGTGAAATCTTCATACAATAACTAACTGAGGCGAAATGCTGACACGAGGATGTCGCATTCATCGATGTGTTAACCGATTATCGTCTGCCCACATTAAAGTCGCATTTGACATAGAATTAGAGGGGCCTTTTCGTTATTTTCTCATCATTCACGAATACCTTCGAGTTAAGTTATCTCCTTTGAGATCTTGGGCTCGAATTTTGTGCGAACATGTTCTACGGATCCTATCATCAATCCGGGGTACAACTTACACTTTAGCAAGAAAAGGGTGGTCTTGAAATAATTCTATCGCCTGCTTCAAAACTTTTGTTGGGTGGACAAAAACACAGGGGTTCTTGAAAACGTCATCTCATGTTTCTTGTCATTTGGTGGTGCTGAAACCTACCAACTTAAATTTTCTGGCTTATAATTGTGGTACTCATTTGCCATCTGTTTGAAAATTTTAAGCTTTATAGGTCAAGCACTCTGTGCGAACTCCGAATCTCGTCTTCCTTACTCAAACCCACCCTACCGCTCACTGCTAACATCTTGTAGATTGGTCGCAGCGTTTGCAGTGCACTTGCCAGGAGCGGTGAGCAAACCACTAACCAGACAGCGCACCTGAGCTACCTGTGTTTCGTAACGTCACGATGGTCCTAGCTGTACGGTACGATACCCTGACCAACTGTTGGTGAAAACCTAACACTTGAAAAGCTTAGAAAAGCAATGCCTAAGGCGAGTAAGTTTCATTCACTGAACCAAACCAGCGCAAGCCACAGGGCTGTTCAGACGGACTGGCTTTGTGGGAATGGTGGCCGCGATCGTAGTCAACCTTCTACGCTATCTGGGACGTTTTCCATATGGGGTGGAATTGCATCCCGAAGCATATCTCCTATAGTCTAATGAATACTAAGACATGAAACCGTGGCATGAAGCACTTTGGTCAAAAGCTGATGACTACCAAGGCTGATTTCGCAAAATAGGTAGCGGAAGAACAGAATTGGGTGAGAGGAGCGATACGAACCCGTGTTTGCTCATTCAGCAGCCAACAGACTTGACCCGGGCGACTGGAACGTGAGACGAAAGTTTATCCCCGGCGTTGCTGGACTCGGAAACGGAACTAGCTGGATATGAAGCGATTGCGGTCGTGTTTGTCTTAAACTGAGTGGCTACCAGTGGCCGGGGAGTGAGCCATAGGCGAAAGGCCGGAAGATGGAGTAAGTTTATCAGACCTAATTTGCTTTTCTGAGCTTATCAGATAACTAAACCCGTGACCATGTTAGGAGTGAATTTCAGTGACCGTAACCGTACACAGAAAATAAGACCAGACCGCATCACAGAACGAGATGCACGTGTAAACTGGACCCATCTTGTTAGTGATGCAGGCAGACAAAATTGGGTTCAGCTGCTAGGCTGCTTTCCACTAAGTCCGCGAAATCTTGCCCTAACACCCTAGACATCCTGGAGTGTTAACTCCATAGCGGTGCTAAAAATGGCTTTCTGTGACCAAAGTTGTACGTAGTAAGCTGATGATTGGCTAGCAAAAGCTAGTCGTATGTGTTACTTTGAGTGGGTCTTATAAGTGGTGTGGGTTGACGGGCCACCCTTCGGTTCATTCCTACCCGCATAATTTGAAAACGATGAGCCACTAGCTGGACATGCTTTTGGCTTTGAAACTGCCACCTCTTTTTAAATTCTAGTCTTATTCCCCGGGTTTACAGAGCATAGAGGGGGTTCGACAGTTTGCAGGTGCGGCTCAGTCAACTGCATATTCCATTACCTATTGTGCGCAGAAATGCATCAGCATAGTGCGATTTGGCAGGAGAATGCAGAAAGGGATGTCAACTTAACGTGCTGTCTCCTCGAAAAGGCCACTGATGGACAGGATATGTGAACACAATCCAGATTCTCCGAGTGGTGTTTTGAAGACGTCAAGCTCGAGGGTGATGAATTCATCCCTGTCCGAAACCGCTTTTATCAAGGACAAAAACGCACAGTCGACGTACTATGTCACCTATGAACTGATCAAGAAAGGCAGGATTCAGACTGCTTCTGATTAGGGCGTCTATCACATTCCGACTAAGTCACGAAAAACTGCTTGCCGCTGAACGTAATTCTCTCTCCTGAGCAAGCTTTGTGGGAATAATTTTGAATACTGACAGAATTGCTAGGCTATGCGTTAATTTGAAGTGGAAAAATTCCTATGTACAAACCTGTTAGAACCCACTTACATGAGTATAACAGTCAATTCGGCATCTAATACAGTGACGACAGCGAGTGTCAAACACTAATTCCAAAGCTTATTGTTTATTCTACCGAAGGTAACCCTCATTTGGAGCTGAAATCTTCGAAGAGTGCAGAATTTCTGAAGCGCTTGAGAAGTAACAGATTCAAAGGAATTTGGAATAAATTACCTACCCTCTACCAAGATTACCGAAAAGTTTACGTAGCCGCCCACAATTGCTGGCTGATTATTTACGAAACCGAAAGCATGGAAGTTACTTCTGTAGTAGTTACTGGCGGACAGGGAGTATGGCAAAAGGAACACGGTGGCCAGACCTGCATTACGCTGTGTATCGTTGCAATTCACTATGCCCGGATTGCGCTGCAATCTGGCAGGAAGATAATCCGGGGAAAGATCACGTGGTAACTGAAACTGACCTATTCATGTGTTGACTGGCCCGAGATTGGCCGCATAGTCTGTGAATGACAAATTAGGGTACTAGATTTCACTCCTGATTTCTTAAGTCCCACTCCCGGCCTAACTTGTTTCATCGGGAAACGTCGGCAGGTACTAAAAGTGGGGGAAACATAGATGCTTGATAATGATTCTTCATATAAAGCGCCATCCAAAATTTACAGAACAGTTTAGTGAGAACGGAGACGACATTCAACACTGACTACGACAAGTTGACTGATCATGCATGGCATGAGTTAACATAATGTATGCGCACCTTGATTCCAGCGAGGAATCGATGTCTTGGAAGTTGACTATTATGCTACGTGGCTCTGAGTAACTTTTTAGGTGTTTCCAGAAATAGGCTGAGAGGTAGACAGTTCCATTCTGCTGATAAAATACTCACTGAAACTGCAATTGAATTTGAGGATGAGGTCGAATACCTGGGAAGTATGCCATAGAGGGTGTAACGGAATCCGTTTGCTGCCGATGGAAGCTTGACTGAAACTAAGTAGTAGAGAAAAATTTTTTCTTCTAGAGTCAGCGAATAATTCCACCATGTACAGTAAGTTGTAGACGTATCGGTCGGCCATATATTTCTCAAAACTGCATCTTCGGTTGTTGTCAGGTATGTGAAAGGATACCTTCACTAACCCATGTTTGCAAAATATTAGAAAAGAGCTACCGAACTGTAGGGTGTCGGTTTCCAAAAATTCACGCCTTTTCAAACCACATTCTGACATATTTCTATCAACACGGCAGTAAAAGATAGGTTTCTGACAGATTCTTCTTTGTGAGCTACCCAGAAGTGGGAGTGATTATTATTAGAAATATCGAAGCATAAAACTAAGTTTTGACCGGAAGTGATGGCCGAAGTAACACTGAATTTTCGCTTGTAAAGTGGGATTTGTGAAAAATCAAAAAATATCACCATTTTTTGCCAGAAAAGCGACCACTTTGGGCTAATCCATTTCTCTGTCCATAGGCGAATCCCTCAGCAAGAAAACATGTCTTGTGTGCATTTACGTACTTTTAGCCTGCATCAGCCATTAAATATAGAATTAAATTAAATTAAATATAGAATTAAAACATTGGTGTTTTTCGATGTCTTCTTCTGGTCCATACACACCGAGGAATTGCAAAACTGAAAGCGAACGATCCATACACGTAAAACAAGCATAAAGTGGATTCTGCGGGTAAAACTGTGAAAACTGTTTACGTAAAGATCGATTGTTTTGAGTGGACAGCGGTCATGTGAGCAGAACATGGAAGGCCCGAAGCATGTACAGAAGCTTTCTGACAAATTTGGAATTCAAATGAGTCCACTGTGCGCCGGTGGAGTAGTGGTAACATACTCACCTCGCATGCCAGATGTGCGGAGTTTAAATCCCGGTATGGCCAAGGATATACTCTGCTTGTGAGCTCCAGTAAGATCGAAACTCCAGTCTGGCGGTTCTCCCCTTTGGTGGTTGTCGGCACAACCAGCGACCCATCGCTACGCTCCCTAACAACGCACTGATGATGTCACCTCGAATGGTGATGAAACGTTTGCAATCAAATTACCCAGCTCAGCGAACAAACCAACGACCATATATGCTACCTGGGTTACCAACATCCTCCCCTACAGTAAACTGGAAAAGGATCTCACTGTAAACACTTAGAACGCACGCAAATGGAAAGCTTGTTACGGTAATCTCGGCCTTACAGTGTTCTTCGCTTCCAGCTGGACTTTTGACAAATTTTCAGTGTATGGTATTATTTGTGCACGATAAATATCGCCCACAAATTTGCCAAATTATATTAAGTACTCAGAGCTTGCAATTTAAGCTGTATAAGTTTAACGCTTTGGTATGCAGCATAATCCTTGATCAGAGCTAATCCTTTATTAAGCACTCCACAAAAGGTTGGATCCAAATTTACCTCCCCTAAACTACGCCTCTCCTACTCATCAATTTGTTCTTTTCTTAGTCCTACTTCAGTCGTCGTACCCCAATGTCCTTAACGTAGTCATATTCTTGAAGTTCTAACTGTAGCTCAGGTAATGGTCATACTGTTTTCAAAGGCTAAGCGCGTGTAGGCAATTTAGGAGCAAATGTTAGATATCAGGCAAAAAGGTAGAGCACAGGAAGGCTTTCCTGATAATCCACCATACCGACTAGAGTTGAATCGTCTTAGCAACAATCCACTTGGGTGAACGGCGATAGACTTCTTGTTTATGGTAGCCTTCAATAAAAAATTCAGTGCAAAGGCTTCCGTAGGTTTCATTTGGGCTGATATTCAAGTTATCGGCGCGTGCTTGTATTATGAACTATAGTGTTTCTAAGTCTGGTATCGGGGATTTCTCGTCAATCAAAAAAACATTTGACATTATTTTCACACCCAAAAAAAACTGGTAAATTCGTACTACATTGGTACAGATACCAGTTCTATCCTAGTCTACTGAACTTTATCTGTTTGAGAAATTTGGCTGATCGTCTTAGGTGAACAGTTCATATAATCAGAACTCGGTCATGGCATCAGACAAGTCACATTTTCACCTTTTACTTGCCCTAATCAAAGTCCCGTTCGCCTAATACCCCAATACCTTTGACCGAAATAAACGTAAATTAGTTTTATAGTGGTAAAAGTATAAAAATATCTTCGGGTAGTTTTCACTTGGCGTTTCATGCTGGCCAGGGGGGGGGTAGTGTCGAAAAGGGTTTATTTTTGTCATACGACTGTCGATCTTGCCTGTTCTCCTGTTGCATTCACCATTCATCGCATTGCGTAGTAAAATGGATGGTGCTTCCGCAATCGTTATAATTCTGCAGTTGGTTGAGAAATTAAGGAGAGAACAACCAGCTTATCTTGTAGGATTCTCTTCCTCAATCGGAACTAAGTTCCTGTAGGGTTCTAGTCTCCCCTTGAACGCCTACTGTACATTTTGATCAAGATAATGGAAATGCTTACAGATGGTGAGAAAGTTAAGCCGATCGTACCCGAAAAAGACCGCATACCACTGTGGCGTTCATAATGGACACCGTTAATTTGTTAATTACACAGCAATGAGTGTTATGCCGTGCGCAACCAGTGTGAATACTAACGTTGAGTCTTCGCAGTAAAATCTGCTGCATTTTGGTTAAGGGACAGCTATGGGTGGACTACTGGCTGCCGAATTTTGACAGATTCACATGGTCACACGCATAGGAATTAGGCTGCTCCATAATCGAACACCAAATGTCACAGACAAGTTTGCTAATAAGTGTGGAACAAAGGGTTTGGTCACCCATGTTGGGTGGTGGTTCTAAGGTGTCTCACGCAGCACATGGACTGCTGATGCATGCGTCACCAGCATCGAGCTTGGCATGCGCACAAGCCGTCCGACGCAGCTTGTTACGTTGTTTGATGACATCGTGCAGGCAAACGCAGATAACACGTCGGTGGATAGGGCATTGCAATGGGTGATTCTTGGCCGTCGGGAATTAGTATATCATTGTAGGATGTGTGAAAAACTTTTAATTCGAATTCGCTCCATCAAATACAGTTACATTTGACGAAATACATCCTTCTGCATACTAATTTGATTTCAGCGTAGTTATAGCTGAATCTCCTGTTTACGGTGTTCTTCAACTGAACATGCCGCACAAGGCCGCAGCATGTTTCATTTGGTACGGTATTCGAGACATCTCAGTATATTGTCTAGACGGAGCACACAGATCGTGGGCTGCCGATGGGTTTCAGCAACCTTAAGAGTGTGTTCCATCTAGAATGTCAAAATTAATGATGTAGCCAACTGTGATCGAGTGCTTCCACGTAATTTGCGCATTTTGCCTCTTGCTGACGTAAATTTTACTCGTCATTTTGGTGTTAAAGGGTGCTCCAGATTCAAGTTCGCAACTAAAACTGGGCAAAATCAGACATGATATGTAGATGCTCGGACCACGTCTGACAGAAATGACATTTTGGCGTACATCATGCCTTCCTAGGTAATAATCCGCCCCTTCAAGAACTAGTCAAGTGGAGGCTAGTAGAGTTGTTGCACTGATTAATTCCTCTTTCAGGATGAGCAAAACCACTGTGTCTTCATTATAATTTGGTCCACTTTTAGATCATTTTCGATCAACACCGTTGAAGAAACAACAATGACCTGAAGTATAATATTCAAATTACATGATTCATATAAGCCCGCCGATAGTCCATTACCCATTTAGTAATGGTGGATCCAACCGAATTATTTATATTTTCTACTCACAAGCAGTTTCGATACCGTTTGTTTTAGGCCAGTAAAACCTGATATACGGAAGCAGACTCGCGGTTCAGATTTGGCCGAAGGAACATCACAATATGAAAATTAATTGAAATTGACCAAGGGGGTTGCTTCAGGTAAGGATGCTGCAATCGATGTATAGTAATACTCTTTCTCGAGCCGCCAAAGCACAAAGTCAAACAGGATATTTGACCGTCCTCTTACAGGAAGCAATTCACAATCATTCTTGATAGTTGACGGGGAATTGAAAGAAGCAACCGGAGTGAAGTATGTTATCCATCAAAAGCAGTATTTGAAGTTTTGTATTGCTACCTTAGCTCCCGCTGTAATTATCCCTCTTATCACTATCTCAGTTAGATAAAAGTGGTCCATAATATTATTCCTGTATCTTTTTAAGCAGATAAATTCTAGTTCAAACAACATTGCTTCTAATTCGGCTCCTGAAAAGCGAACTCCGTGTTAGCTGCTGTTGTCAAACCTAAGTAAAACGATTTCATTCAATCGAATCACCACATCTGAACATTGCAGTGTCCAAAAAGTAGAGAGCTACACTACCATCAGTGAAAAGATCAAACCGACCTGAAATGTCCCGTAAAATTCGTTTGGACGGTAAAGACAAAGCAACGCTGCGGTGATGAGAATGAGCACTTCGGATACTCCGGTTACAATCCACGCAGTAGTACCTCGAGTTAGATTGATAACAGCGCCACTGACAAGAACAAGTCCTGTGAACGCAGTCAAGATTCCAACGAACCAAGGTTTTCCCTCCAAGCGAGTTAGAAATGTTGGCACCCCTTTTCGCATGGTACAAACGGATTTGGACAAATGGGTTTTGGTAAGCGGTTGTTTTGTTGGTACACCGTGCTCTTTTTTGTCATTATCGACCTCGATTGCTGTTACGTCTTCTTCAAGCACATAACGAAACAGAAACACCTGAATCCCAACTAGGAAATAAGTGAGGATTGCTGCGAAATCTCCTGTTTGTAAGAACGTAGAAAGATTGAAAAATCCAGCTAAAACAATCGATATCACACTTCCGATAAACAGACTCCATAAAGGTACCTTTGTTCGCCTGTCGATGGTACCCAAACAAGGGAAGAGTAAGCCTTCTGACGATATGGCATACAGCATCCGAGAGACCGTGTGCATCGTAACAATTTTCGCAGGCCCAATAGCCAGAATACAACCAACTGCTGCTAATACTGAGACATATGGCTCTTTCGTTAGACTGAAGACATGTATTAAAGAAAGTGAGTCACTGATCATCCGATGTGGCACAACATACGCTATTCCGAATGATATTAGCAGATTTGACATTGTGCAGGTGAGAACACTCAGTACCAGGGCAATTGGTATATCTCGACGTGGATCATTGGCTTCTTCGCTTGCGTTTGCCACATATTCAAATCCAGCAACAGTAAATATCGAAAGCAAGCTTCCTTCTAGTAAGCCTTTAAATCCGTAAGGTAGAAAACTGCCTTCTCCGTGAAAATTATTCACATCTCCCAGTACAAAACAGGATACTGACAAAGCTATAAGTATGACAACCGTTAAGCCTGACAGCACAAGAGTGGCGGTCATCGAAATGTAAGCACCACTCAAGGTGGCCAAAGCAAGTAAGACCAGGAGCACCATTGCCAACAAATCGGGAGTGGAATCGAAGATTTCAGAATTTCCAAGATTGGGTAGATTAGCGTTGCTCCAGTGGCGAATGGTACCATTAGTTAGCCGGTTTATGGCTCCGGAGAATGCTTTGGCGGTGGCGCTTGCATTCAGTATCATCACGGAAATCATAATCCATCCAATGCAGAAGGCGGCACATTCACCAAATGTGACGTAGGTGTAGATGTACAGTGAACCCGCCTTGGGCATAAGTGTGGTCAACTCAGCTAGGCATAATGCAGTGCTCACTACTGTGATGCTAACAATGAGATAATTGAATGCAGTTGACGGTCCAGTAAACTTTCGTACAAGTTGGCCAGCTAAGTCGTACAACCCTATGCCAATGATGGTCGATACACAGAAGGCAGTGAGATGTGCAAGGTTTAGGCACCTATTCAGTGGAGTCTTCATTGTCGTTGCGGAACGCAATGGCTTTCGCCTGATTATTCGGCGAAAAAACTCTGGAAGGGAAATTATCCTGAACTTCATCGAGGTAGAAGGGCTAATGACGTGTATGCGTACGCATTATTGCAAACATTTTTATGTTTAGTTTTTCTTTCCGATAGCCAATGATTGCTCGCTTATCCTGATTGTCAGTCCCACAGCTTCGGCCCACCTGGAGTACTAAGCGTGCTTTCCTTTTTTATTTGCCTACTGATGATACCGTTCAGTAGTATAATTTGAACGAAAAGCGCGTGCAGCCCAGTGGGCAGTCTGCACTGTCCGGGAATTTAGCGCCTGTCTTATAAAATAGCTGCAATGCGCAAGACTTAAATGCTGAATTTGGCGTTGTTAACAACGTTTTCTATGTATTTACTGAAATTCATTGTTGCGCGCATATCCTCATGAGTCCACAAACGGAGTCGGCAACATTGAGATCATGTCTGTTGCATCTCGGTTGAGTGATTGAGAACGCCGCCTGGATGATGTGATGGCTGAATGCAGGTCTGACTGTTTCCGTTCATCATTGCATCCATTTTCGATGCTGCGAGCTCAC
The DNA here is from genome assembly GCA_004794785.1 of Opisthorchis felineus. Classification (NCBI taxonomy): domain Eukaryota; kingdom Metazoa; phylum Platyhelminthes; class Trematoda; order Opisthorchiida; family Opisthorchiidae; genus Opisthorchis; species Opisthorchis felineus. The sequence continues at coordinate 551,687 of SJOL01008821.1, forward strand.
TGTTTTTGGTACGCTACTGGCGAGATAAACACAAAATTTCGGAATCCGGCGAACTTTGCCTTCTGGTTGCATCGAGTTTCAACTGCTATTGCGTTAATTTTCGCAGCCACTGTTTGCCTAGCACACAGTTGTGGTTGTGCGTGGCCTCCATATACGCTAGGCTGTTCGTCTCCGTCTTGTACATCAGTATCTCTAAAATGATGAGGTTTACTTCCTCTCTTCTTGAAAGTCGTAATAGTCGTACTAGTATGGGACCAATGTCTAACCCCTCAGTATGGTCAGAACTGCATGAATTCGAATGGAGTGAATTCGTCCTTTACACCCCTCTGAAATACTTCTAAATGGCCAGCTATATTGTAGTCGCCGTTACTTTCTGTTAGTAGAGGTTCTTCCCATCAATTTTAAAGGACGAAGGGGTGCAAGCGGGACTGACGGTGCATTGGATATCCGTTCAGTATAGTCAACTTACCCACGATTTGAAGCCAAGAGACGCGAGCACGTTAAATCACTTCCGGCGACATGGGCTGATGATGTCGACCCTGATCCAGCGACCAATAAAACAATCCTGTTCAAGAGCTGTTTATATACTGCAGTCTAGAAGGTCGCACTAAGTTGCGCCAAGGCCCGCTCGAACAAAAGCCGAGTGACTCTGGGGACGCAACCTCTAACATATCCCTAAGAAATTCCCAGGGGGCTTCTTATTAATTATTCTTTACATACCACAACCTCCCCGGTAAGCGATGCGCCCTCGGGTTTCCCAGTGACTGCGGTGACTGAAAAAGCAGGCTGGGAAATACAATCTTGGAAAACTCGTTTATGTTGTATGTGGAAGTGTAGATACCCTCCAGGATGTTGGGAGCCAGGCTAGTAACATACATGTCCTTCATGATCATAAGGTGGATACAACCTGCTTATCACAACCTGCTCTCTGGACACGGTTCTTGCCGAAACAAAGTACCCAAATCATATAGTTCCTTCTGTCTATACCACTAGACCATAGAATCTTTCTATGTAGTATGGTGAAGTCTTCGAGCCTAATAATTGAGCTCAAAATGCGCTAATGTCAGACAATAAAGTTAATAAGTGCGTTGGCAAACTTCAAAAGTTCGCTATTCACTGTCCTAACCTCGTACATGCCAATGCAAGCAAAGCAGCAAAGATGTGTTTCACGAGATTTTCCAAGCAGTGTTTGGTAAACACCGAAAGCTGACGTGTCAGCAGCCGCTTGTAAATAAATTACCGGCACCAGACTCTGTGATACCACAATCAATCTGTGGTCACAATGTTCTCCAAATAGACTACACTCTAGCTGGATCTAGATAGGGCCTTGTGTAGAAGATTCCCGTTCTTTTAGTGGCAGAAGCAGAGGACCAAGGAGGTTCAGGTCACACCGTCATACAAGCGGGCTCCACTCGACAACTCGTCTGGAAAACCAACTTCTGGGAAATACATTGCTGTTCTTCCACAGCACGGTGATAAGTGCGCATCTCTGTCCGAAGCCATTTCCAAAGACTCCGAAGCATGTCTTTTAGCGCCGGACGGTGTCAGTAAAGATTGGATGCTACTGCAGCCGTGTGGTTACTGTCTCATTTCGACGCAAGCGAACCATGCAGCTGTTTAGTGCGCAAAAACTACCGCACACTCTGACGGCAAGCAACCTGGCTCGTAAGGAAAGAATGTAATCGCTACTTGCAGGATATAGTGACCTCTCTGGGAGCTGCTCCAAATGTCAGTAGCTTTGTGAAGCTACTTCTTTTTCTGTGGCTATCCCCCGGAGAACGATTACCTTGTCAGTCCACTTTATGTATTTTATCTGAGGTAGTCATTCTGGACACTAGCGGACAAGTTTCACGATTGGTCAAAGGAAAGCAGAAGCAATCGAAATCACTGATCGGTTGAAATACGATAAAGCTCTGGCTGAAGGGTTATACAGAAATAAGCAAAGCATGCTTCTGTTTTAACCCCATGATTTGTTCTGTTCACATTGGGCAGCAAACTGGAGCGCATAAAAAAATCCTTCGCTTTTATGCAGAAGGAGGAAACGGTCAGTTTAAGACTATTAAGGTAATACAAGGTTGTTGTTGTTAAATATTTTGCCTCCTTTCTTATGAACTACTTTGCCAGCTAAAGAGACTTCCACATCGAACCAAATCAGGGGAATTTTCGCCCAAGGAAATTTTGGACAAACCAAATCCTTGCTCTGCGCCGTGTTCTAGGAAAAAATGATGCAAATATTAATGGCGATTCATCGACCTTCTGGCGGTGATCGACTCTGTAGATCTGAAAGCAATGTGAACCGTATTGCAGATGGACTCATTCCCTCGAAGATAATCAGGGGTCTTACTACGCGGCCACGAAAAAGTGCCCGATTTTGTGATGAAGGATCATCAAACTTCAACTTGTCTTTGAGGTTCGACAGGGCTCTCCGCTGACTTCTCCACTGTTTAACTTTGCAGTTGACCGGGCCTAAGGGTGAAGAAGAATACAATCCACTGCACGTCCAGAATAGATACCGTCAGTCTAAATCCCAATGCCACAAAAACCAACGTCTTTTCCTCATTAACAACCAGCACTGACGAGCCAATTACCGTAAATGAAAGGGCATCTGAGAATGTCTGAGACTTCAAATATCTGCGTTAAAGCTTTCCTCCAGTTCAAGGACAAGGTGACGATGCGTTTAGATAATGCTCAAAAAGCACCCCTAACAATTGAAGCATGTACTGTGACGTAGAAGAGCATTAAGCCTGAAGTTCAAGTCCAAAGTCCATTAGCCTGTCATCCGATCTGTTTTACTTTACGCTTGTTACAGCAAGGCAAATGACAATTAAAAACAGGAGACATTGGTCCATTGGCGTTTGAGGCATCATTTCACAGTAAGTATTCATGATCGTGTATTGAATGAAAGATTTTCCTGCTGTCGTTCCCAGCGGATAATCCGACCAACTCCTCCCTCAATTCGGACACGTTCTTCGCTCTCCACATATGGACGTTATCACAGCTGTTCTTCTTCTTAAATCGCGGTAGCAATGGTGTTGTCGTCGAAGTGGTCAGCTGCAAACCTAATTCGACAGTGTTAAAGCCGACTTTGGAAGTCGGGATCCACGGGCTGTCTGCGGTCCACGCCACTGGACTAACTTAGAGTGATATCTGTAATAGGCCTACCATCAACAACCGCGCTTGGGGAATTTCGATTCAAGGCACTCAAGAAGCCAACATAAAAGCACACAGGACGCAGCTGAGGTGGGTATTTTGTAGATGTCCTATCAGAGTTGGTTGAAATCACTACCTGGGTGAAAAACCAGGTGCCATAAAATTCAAGGCATTGTCACACGCCCACCCTGTTATTTAAAGAAAGCTTCGGGATTTTCTATCTCGGGGCATCAAGAAGAATTTTAGAGGCAGCTTGATTTCAACTCAGCAAATTTACCACTAGCGTAAAACTAGAAAATTGCCATTATTTTCTCGTGTCAAGCCAAAATTGGTTAAAAATCCGTGTTTACCTTCCACTGAGTCACCTAGGAATTTGGTACCTTGACAGTAGCTGAATTTTTTTTTGTTTCCGTGAGGGCAGGCAAGATCCGGTGACGAAAAACCTCGCAGCATGACCACATTATGGCTTACCAATTAAACACCGCAAACGGTACCCAAAAAATGGTAATTACCCTGAGGTCCTGGTTCGGTGAAATATTACCTCTTTTTTATGTAGTCTAACCATGTTATGCATAATCTTTATTGGTATAATTTAGCCGAAAGTGAGGTGTTTTTTATATGCACGGCTTTGTTTTTTCTGTTTTCTATAAGTCACACTGGCATACTTTTATTTGTCAGCGACGGCCTCCCGTTTCTCCGACGTTTCGTCACGCAACTTGGAATAGTCATTTTCAGCTACGGTGTTGAACACACTCCTGACCTTTTCACCTTATTCAAGGCTACCTGTTATTTACAATAGCTTTTGAAATTTACGATCCTTTGCCCTGTGGGAGTAAGAGTATACTCGGTATGGGGTTCGACGGGTGTAAAGGCCGTCACATTCAGGAAGCTTGGTGGAATAGAGGATCGAAGAACTTCATCCATTCTGTACAGCGTGATAGAAACGCCAGTTGACTATCGCACACCGGTCAAGTTACTTAGACTCTTCGCCTGGTTTGGTAGTCCGTTTACAAACGTTTGACCAGCATTCGACAAAACTTAGTCCGGTGGGTGTTGTTTTGTCTCATGTTTGTGTTTATACACAGTTCACCCTCGTTATAAACGCAAAGTAAAAGTTTCCAGCTACCGAGGATGTTGGTAAGGCGAATCCTGCTCTCCACAACCGGTAGCTAGAGAACAACTGGGGGAAGATAAAGTTGAATGCCTAGGATTATTTAGTTAGCTGATTCTGCTTGTAAGAATGTGTTCGTATGAGCTTTGTTCCACAAGCACAGTGAAACACTTCGAGCAACCCGATATTAATGTTCTGAAATCCTAGGATTCTCAGAAGCCATGACTTTGGCCTCATCTTCTAATTTCATATTTAGTTATGTTAAGTATTTTAAGTGTTGTCCTTCTTTCATTCATTTTAGTGAACTTCTGAGCCACTAGTTACCACAAAAGCTTGTTCAGGTGATAACAGCATTGTAGGCTAGGCAATGCTGCAATTCCAATGAATGTCGGCACCTATGAGGGTGCTGAAAGCAACCATAGTTCTTGGATTACTATGGCATCTTGCAGTTCGAGAAATTTGATGGGTCTTCCAGAGCTTATCTCTGTAGGCTATCTCACATGAGTAACTCTCAAAACAATAGCCTTCTGTATTAGCTTGTGAATGAGTTGCATGTCCCGCCGTCAGTCGGTTGAAATTAGGTGACCGTGTTAGGCGTAACGTATTCTGTCATGATGGTTGACGGCAAGCCTAACGTATGATAACTTGCGACATGCCTCTTTGTTCTAGTTCTATCGTTCTGACCCATCAAACCCCGCACTGATGACGATCCCTTAAATGCTGAAGTGCTTGCAAATGAATGGCCAGCCTCGGTGAATAGATAAAAAGTCACTTTATCATCAAACAAGTCTTGTCGTTAGCCCATACACTGCGACCACTACTTACAATTGCGCATACGTACCACTGGACCATCCGCATATCGATTTCGTCAGTTGACTAGGTCATGGGGCGAAGCCACCAAACCGCAACCTTGCATGTGAAAGAACAACGATGTGCGGCTTGTGGAGATTCATGTTCGGATGTCGAACACCGCACAGCTAGAAAAATACGATGGGAAATATTTTCTTCAGGAGCCTGAAGGCGCCAGTAGGCAAGGTCGCCGTTCTGACTAATGTCAATAATAACAGTTTAGACAAGGAAACGTGACTGGATAACGTTAGGTTCAGTATTCTGTTAAACGGTGATCCTTTTTCGATCTGTGTTGTGCTGCGCTCTTCTTGCAGTTGCTTGTCCCTTGTTAATCGTAAACCACCATCTTCATTGTTTTTCTCCCTCTTTTTTGACTGGTATCGTCGATAATTGTTGTCTTCTTTTCTGAAAATTCTTCCTATTGGTTATCCCACTTCGTATGTCGCGTTCTGCTATTGGTCCACTTGACCTCCCTGGTTCCTTGCTGTCAGAAACATATCCCCACGAGGTAAACGATGCCGGCAGCCTTTGGCATAATTGACACTCCTTTGGTTGAGAGTGCCTGCTTTTTACTAACGAGTTACTTATTCTTGATGCGTGAAAAAGAAAACCTGAGTCCATAACTTGCCAAATTTGAAAATTTGCAGGTGAAGAGAAATTGATAGCTCAGGTTGTAGTGATGATCGTCAGTTTGTTCGCTGAGCTGGCCAGTCTGGTTGCAAACGTTTCATCACCAGCCGAGGTGACACCGTCAGTGCGTTATGAGTGGAAGCGCATGTGGTCGGCGCGTCACTTCTATTCATAACGCACCTCCAAACACAAATTTGATAACGTCACGTCGACTGGTGATGAAATGTTTGCAACCAAACTGTCCAGCTCAGCGAATGAATCAAGAGCCGACATTTGAAGCTATTTCACAGGTCCGTGACAACAGATAGTACGTGAAAGGAGATCTTTTCATTTTGTCTGTCTGTTCAATTACTAATGACTCTCTAAGTTGGCCTTATGTAGTTTATTGTTCAGCAATACATTTTCTGAGGAGAACTCAAACTTAAGTAGGTTGCACGACGGGTGCATATGAGGGGATTCCGTCAAGTGTAAGGACATCTATAAGAAAACCTAACTACTCCTTTTGAAAAATGGATAACTTTATTAAGACAGGTCATGGGCGACGGAACACCTGACAGCCTCCAGTAAATCTTGTGTTGTTGAACTAGTGGAACTACAGCAAATCTAGCACAAGTCACTTGATAAGTTACCCCGAGTAAATCCAGCCCGGTGAGTCAAGAAAAACCTCCAGTTTTTCGGGACTTGTTTATTTATAGAGCTGAAACCTGAGCCAGCGTGAAGCCTGTGATGTTTTCAAACTAGTTGTAAAACCGGATGTAATCCTGCAAAGTGGTTTCTTAGTCTAGAAGATGTAATGAATCTTTTCATGATATCTGACTACTTGGGAGTTTCACGATCCTCGAATAGGGTCTGATAAATATGTACCCCCCCGGAATTTAGATTCGATGATAATAACTTTAAAGGCAGGTAGTCGTTAGTGCAGTTCAGAACTTATCAGGAGGATTCAATAGGATTGCGGGCACTCCTTAGATTAACAATTTTTACAGCCACAGACAACCATAAACGGACATTAAGCACAACTGCATAAATGTCAGTCAAACTATTTTCATGTTATCTGTCCATGCAATGAGATTTTCCGGGACGTTCGGACAGGAGGGCACACGCGATGGATCTTGCTATACCAGCTCGATGGTTACCATTTGAGGCGAAAAACGCAGTAAATTATTTCCTAGGATCAACTGCACCTCTCTTTTATATTCGGCGACACTCTACTTATACACTGTCTATCCATGTTTCCATAAAAAACTAACCGGTTCACCTGAAGTGTTCATGAAATCAGGTGCCAAAATCACCAAGCACCATAAATTTTAGTCACTGTCTGCTGACATTTTCGTGCAGCCTTCACAGATAGTATCGAAATTCTAACAGATTAGCAGGAATATTTTCCAGTGTTTTTGAACCTAAAATAGTGAAACACTATCATGATTGCAATAAGTCTGTCTGATTTGGAGCGACAAAAGGCTGGCCTAACGACGCGCAGATGATTTGTAATGCAATTACCGGAGCCAGAGGAACACCCAGGCTGATGCTCATTTACAATTCGCCAGTTTACATTTTTTGTTTAATTCGAACCGATTTATCGACACATGTATGAGTCCGATATCATATGTTGACATCCTGCTATAGTTGCACTTTAATATTTACAAATTCAGGACCAACACCAAAGTCTGTCTGGAAACGAAAGACGGGCTGACATTTGTTAAATGCAAAAAATGAACGCAGTCTCTTGCACACAATCGTAAACTGCTTGGACTACACTCAATCACACGATTTACCGAAACTCCAGCAGTTGGGCCACTAGAATACGAGGAGGTTTGCGAATGTTCAATGGAAACTTCACCCTATGCTGAAAAGCTTAGGAGAACTGTAAAACTTTCATCATCAGCAGTGCGTTCCTCACGAAACTACGAAGATTTTAGAGCGCGCGACTTCCCAGCTAGTGGTTTGAACAGTTAACGGCTTACGCCTGGTCGTTCGGGGAAGAAATTCGGAAAGTTTCATTCTTGCACATTAACAACTGTTGTTTGTGTTCCTTTTATTGTTATACGACCTGAAGCTATTCTGTGATAATTCGTGGAGACCACCAGTCACCGCCTTCATCTGAGTGTCTATCACACAGCTTTCTTCTTTGGGAGTTACTCACCATTTTGTTTTCCAAATTTGATCTACTCGATGTTTGTTAGCAGTATAATCCGACTGCTTTTCGGTGCTACTGATAGCCACTTCACATCCATTGAAGTACTTTCTTCGCTTTTCCGCTGAGAAGCAACCTGTTTAGATAAAAGATGAAGACCACAAACTTTGTGCTTTTTGTTTCTGATGTTAAGCTGATATCTACCTCTGTTTGTCATTATGTATCTACCAAATCTCTGGAAATAAAACCCAGCATCACACCTGCTTTTCTTAAAAATATAATAATAATATAAAAATGATAATATGTAATCAATATTCCTAACACAGTGTCCTCGATGGCAATACTATATACTGGGGAAAGGTTCCTCGAAAAAAGTAGACCGAATCATCATTCACGTGTAAGGCGATCCTTGTGGATTCAACGTATTCCTGTAGTCTATGTCGAAAGGCCGTTGCACCAATGTGCATCCGCAGGTTCCTTTATAGTTACAATAAGTAGTCCGGTTTTGGCGTACCATTTTGGTTTGTAGTGTGTCCAGCGTCCTGGAAAATCGTGGAATCCTACACATTTCAAAACATCTCAGAAAGTTGGAAGCGAGAAAAATGCAAGCTTGTTTCCCAGTTTGATCATGCAGAAACAAAGAAAAGTCTTCCTACCTCCCCAGTCCTAAAATAGTTGATTAAAGTCCAACTTCTGGCCTATGGATAAGCTGGATAGACTCTCTTCAAATTATGCGCGGCTCTTTCCAGTCGCAAATTGAATTATTTTAGGGAAGACATATTTGAATCTCCAGCCCCCTCCCATCTAACATGCACAAAGTGATGTACCATGAAAGTGACATGGGATGGTGAGATCTTGCTCAATTATCCTAGAGATTGTCCGGAAGGCAGTTGCTACTCTAGATTTGCCTTTGTTAGTTGTTTTTCATAGCTAGGAATCGCGTTCTAAACACCGTATACAGCAGTACAAGCCTACTTATCGCCAAAGATCAATAACCTATATGGATTTTGGCCCTGCACTGGCGATAAAGAGCGGAAGCACGAACCTATTCAAACTTGAAAAGTTATTTAGCTGCATCCGGTTTTCAAGAGCATTCAACATGGAATTCGCTTAAACCAGTCATCCTCACATGAACGTGCAAAGACAGGCAAACAAAGCATGATAGAAGTGTAGTAGTAGTTGAAGTTATATCCCTTTTTTGATACGCAAACTGCGCCGTTCGCGAGATTGGAACAACCTTATCCTGGTCCATCGGCTTTCAGTGTCAAACGTGCGATTAAATTGAAATCACAGCTGGACGAGTTGTCGTCTACTGGCCTCGACCATATCATCGGTCAAACAGCTGCACACCCGTCTGATTCGGAGACCTATACTAACTGGTTTAAACAAGCCGTGGATTTAATGACGTCACTCCTGGAATCCAACCCTGGCAGTTTTCTTGCTTGTGTTGACCTTTTGGCCCTTGTCCGAGGATCACAGCCTAGGATGGAAGTGAGTCCTGTCGTAATGCACTACTCATAAGGTTGCTGAAAATTCTTCGATAGCCCACGACCGGTTTCGCCCTCCTTGGAGCTCATCAGGTAGGTGTAAATGAGTGTATTTCGCTGAGTCCTGTCGCTTTTGGACCTCTACGCATCTGAGACACGTGGGAACCAGGCTCTCAGCTCTGCCGCCAGCATGCTCATCGTGTGCTGGCTACCGAAGGCAGATTCACCGAGCTAACTACGCCGCCATCCAGACCTTATACCACCAGGGGCGGAAAGATGTAGCATCTGCTGTGCTCGATGGGTCATGGAAGGAACCATACAGTCTGATGTCCTTAGTTGGCCAATGCAACACACTAAAGTCTTTCTTTTTCCAATTTTTTTAAACCAAATATGATGCAGCCGTGACTGCACACGGCATAGTGTAGCGCTCGACATGATTGCCATTGTGCACGTACTGTGAAAGTGTCAGTGATTCGTTTTGTTTTGTTTACCTGACTTTGACTGAGGATGATTTCACTCTCTTTCTGTCGGGATTGTGGGAACAGGAGACCCCACAGCATGCTACCCACATCTAGTTTGTGAATATACACAAAAGGCTGCCCCAAACTCGACAAACAGGTACAACACCAAGATATCCACCCACATATTGCACACTCCTAACGCCGACGCGGCCTCGGTCACAACATCCTGCGTGCACACACATCAACTACAGCCTACCGGAAGATTCGTGTGACAATGGCCCAAACAGAACACCGTACAACGACGCCACAGGGTGATTGGCTTTGCACACCCATCACAGGAGGATTATGTCCTAACTGGTCCCACTGCCTGAAAACGTGTCGACCTAGTAGGGAAAAGCTGACTCCAGGTAATTTGGTGTACTGCAAAAACAGACGAAATCGAAACTTGCTAGTGTGCAGTTGTAGTGGATACGGATATCATCGTTATCATCACCATAGACAACAAAATACCAGTTGTGGAAATTGGTGCTTAACTGCCATAGAGGAATGAGGCCATCGTAAAAGGTGGAGGGAAAGCAGAGTGGAGAGAACAAGACCCTGGAGACAACGGTTATGATCAAGGTGTTTACACCTTCCAAACCCGTTGAAATAAACACGCCTTCGCATGCTGTTGGAGCAAGATTGCACCAGCTAGACTGGCCCAAAGTTCTTTGCAAACCTCATCCAGCACAGGCCCAGCACACAACGACAAACAATCGCTGGCCAGGTAGATCGGCCAAAAGCCCTCCACTGAGACAACCTGCGTGCCATATCCTGTAGGTTTTCGGACCACGCGCAAGGAAAACAGGTAGACTTCACCCAGGAGGACGTGAAGATTCCGCAGCACTCAACTTGACAGTAGTTGTTTTCGTTTCACGTTACCGCGCCATAATTTGTCCTCCGTAAACTTTTCCCAACAAGGGTTTGTAGTCGAAAACAAATTTTTCTTTGATAGACGGTGGTGAAGCATAAGTGGTCCAACCACCTTAATCTAATGGACCTTATACGTTTTTCTGGCGAATCCGGCTCATTACCTAGTACTCACTTATGGACCGTTTTAATACGTACATGCTGCGGTCGGTCGACGACCGAGACAACTAATCAAACGTCTAAAGTCGTTTAGAGTCTTCAATTTCACAGCCTGAAAGTAAAACTTCTCTGGTGGTAGTTTTGTAGTCACTGCCTTTAAACTTCAATGGTACTTGGTACCAAAGGTGACACAAACTGGGTGTGGGAATTCCTGGAGTAAGACCTTGCTCTTTGAGTGTATAAAGTACGTGCTGAAAAGGGGGCCATTTCTGGTATTAATTCCAGGGTGGTTTGTGCAGCACATAGTTATAAAATAACAGGACAAGGTCCCCAGCATAAGCTGAGTTCACCAAGCTTTCTCCGAATACTCTTTTTATACCCAGATCCGCTGTCTCTTGGAGAATACATTCCAAGATTCTGTTGGTGTGAAAACCGAGCAAAAATGGTTAAACCCACTGGTTGTATGAAGAGTTTTGGGTACCCCATTGCAAACTGTAATGCAGCCACAGGTATGAAAGTAAATGGCACAGAGGCTATTCAAGAATTTCCAGAGCTTTCCTCGTGACCCAAATATATATATAGAAACACCGATCCATCCACGAAGTCGAAAGCTCCCTTTGTGAACTAGGAGTATGATACGAGTCAACAATGATTTGCGCGCTCTGATTATCGGGATGGGTTGTACAACGCGTTTAAGTGGCGTGCTCGTCTGGAAGTGTCCTTTGTAAAGGCTTTTCTATTTAATCCACTCGAAAAGTTTTGCAATAAAAAAGGTCCCTGTATGGAGACGTACGAGTTCAAGACGAATGAAACTTCTCAGGGGAATAGTGAATCCACTTGAACTCACTCAGATTCGCTTATGTGGTTTGTCCCCCTCACCAGTTAGGATTATGATCCTATGAACTGTAGACTTCGGCTACTTCTGTAAGAAACGCTGGCGGTGAACAAGACGGACAGGTTTAGCCCTTTACTACTGAGGCAAGCCATATTCAACCACACCGTTGTATAAACGGTGGCTGTTAATAATCGATCCCTATACGCAGAATCAGCGTTTTACACGATGACCAACATGCTTCGAAGAACTCTTGATCACAAGTGAGCTTCCTTTAAATGGATTTTTGTAATTTCCAGTATTGAAGTAAAACCTCTCTCTAAGTAACTCGCCTGAGTAGGAAGTAGACGAGTTGGAAAGCTATCAGGGTGCTCTTTTGATGATGCAGTCACATAAAAAATCAATAATCGTATACAAAACGTTACTGAATAACTGGCCACTCGGTGGGCACTTACGTGTTTGGTCAGTTCTTCGCTTCACTCAGTTGACTCAGCACATGTCATTCGAAGTGTGCCTGGGTGCTGTCTATCCAACACCCCCACGTGTCAGGTAAAACGACATTTGTATGACCTTTTCGGGGATCCTCATTGAGGTTATTGCTGAAGCTCCGGTTCGCTGTGAATGTTGTTTCGGTGGCAAAATGTACCCGTATTGTGCTTCTCTGCGTCTTAGTTTCACCTGCACTTGTTGGCATTTCACATATGTCTAGCTGCGTATCCAGAAGTAATCCACTGGTGTCCGACTTTCTGTCGTGGAATTTGAAATGACGTTTTCGTAGTTTCTTACGTGTCATCGAACTAAGTTCATTTAGCACAAAACATTCGCTGTGAGTCAGTCTCCCTACTACCCAGCTACGCATGTGGCCACCAAAAGCGAAGAAAAAATGCTGCTTTACTAGGGCGGATATCTCGAACTTCGTCCCCATAAGGCTGGTCACATTTGACCTCAAACCTGGCGTTAAGTTGACTGGCCTGAGTAACAATGAACATGGTGGGCTGTTCCCATTCGCGCAAAGGAAACGCTCATTTAGTGGTAAGTTTACGATATCAGGCTAAGAAAGTGATTGAAAACGACGATTAACATTTGCAAAGCACCGCTATGACCAGCAAAATATGAGAAAACAGAATGAGAATGGGCGTGCTACTGCGTTGTACTGATTCAAAGAATCCCCATCTCACGTAAAGGTTACTTTTTCAAACATCCGGTGAGAGGTATATTCATTTGCATTACTGGTGTAGACACGTTTAAGGATACGTCTTGCTGATTTCTTAGTTCTGTTGCTCACAGAAGTTCACATTCTCCGCTACAGCGTAAAACAAATCCTGTTTGTTAAACGAGACAAAACTTGTTGTTAGAGGATGAAACTGTTCTCAGTCGGTCAAAATCGATAGTTCTGTTCAGGGATGAATTGATTAAATTACCTTCTAGTTACACCTTCTAGTTACATTCTAGTTACACTCAGATAGACAAGCAGATAGGCAAGCTCTGTGATAATCGTCAGCTTGCATTCGGCCTAATCACACGTCCTACCTCTGGCCTAACATTTCAGCGAATGACAACCAGATGGATGCAAAGTGAGGATCACTACTTACTTTCCACTCTGCTAGAAGGATTTCATACAAACACGACGGAGAGACGAATGTGTCCTAGTCCGAAACCGAATCACGTCTCCTGATGTTGGACAACCGTTTAAACTTCCGAAGATGTTTTCCTGATTGCGTTTTTTGCGAATTTTGTCACAGTTAGTGGATCCGTTTACAGATGGCGATGAAACTGTGTTAGTTTTATGAGGACATGGTGGATGTACGAAAGAATCCTTGCTTCTTTATTGGAATATGGATGCGTATATCGTGAGCCGATTCCACGATGTGAATACTTAGTGAATCTTTCCAGCAAATTTGCTCCATATGGGCTACGAATCATTAGAGTTGAATAAGTGGGAAAGCGGAGTAAGATTATGGCATCCCATCATTACAGTGTGAATAGAATCGGGGGTATGTTGCTGATATAATGTAGACTATGTCGTCAGCGTGACGCAGCCAGGTGCGTGGTGGACGGACGAACTCAATTAAGGCCTTAGTTTCAAGATTATGCAAAAAAGACAAACAACTATGGGTGATTTTGAACAGCCCATAGCAACATCATCAGTCTGTCTACACAATTCATTTTGAAATTTGAAATAAATGGGGTTACACACATTTCAACATTAGTAATTACATCGGCGGGGGATAAGACTGTTTTCTGTGCTACGCATATATCGTCACGCGAAACTACAGGACCGAAATGATAAACAGTCTTTGATTGTTACACTAGTATTGGCAGCTTTCACGTCAACAGTGACTGCTACTTCTTCACGAGTGATAAGTGTAGATTGAAGAGTATTAACAAAGTCGAAGGAGCTATTCAAATAACCTAGCCATACCTGATAATACAACCTTAAAAATTACTTAATTTTGTAATCTGCTGTTATGCCACGCATATCGAGGCTGAAATCGACTAACTTAACTAGATATCTTTTTGTGTGGAAAAGTTGACGCATCATTGGTACTTTTGTGTTTCCACTTCAAACACTTCCTTGCAAAGGAATCAAGTTTTTTAAATAGGATCTCATAGTTTAGAAGACGATGTCCTTTTTAAGAAAACGTTCTTTCGTATGCGAAGATTTTTTGGTCTTTAGCCTGTTATGGGAAGCTAAAGCAGTCTGAACAAGCCTTCCTGTATCATTGAAGACCTCATTCAGAAGCTGGAACTGAGAAAAAACATACTGTGCGCCGTGATTTAACGCTACTCATAAAGTTGATTAAAAGTTTGAACAACCGACTACCGATTTCAGATTTCCTGAGTTCATCAAGTGGGCGTAGCTGATCAATCTTACTTCCTATCTGATCACTAATATGGGAGTAAATTATGCTCTCATTTACAGCTCACCCTTTTGAAGAACAGCGTCAATAGGAGATTCAGCTGTGATTCAGTGAATCTACTTTGAGAAAATAAACGTTTCCCTTCCTATTCGCCATTTTTAATGCTCTGCCCTTTCAATGTTGATAAGTCTAATTTTGCTGCCTCGAATGACTTGCTTGCCAAAATATTGTTCTAAAAGTACGGGTTTGTGATCCAAGTGCATAAGGAGGAGACAGCCTGTGAGTTGTATTTTTGCTGTTTGCACAACGTTTTTCTGTTTACACCTGCATCAATGTCCGTACCCTTGTTAAAATTATCATCCGTCAAACTTCTCGTTACTGTTTTTTTATTGACTAATACATCCGTAGAATTACTGAATGAATCGTGTGATAATTTTGTCTTAGATAGAGTAACCTACGCTAAGTTGTTTGTAACTAAGCGACTAAGTTTAAAATGTTGGTTGTGTGACAATCTTCGGTGTCTTTTTTTGTTACGTTCGGAAGGCAGGTTATGTGTATCCAAATTTCGTTTGAATGATAGACCGAGTACGATATTTCAAGAACCAGTTTACAGACTAAACTCCATCCTACTTTTATCTGCATATGGTCTCTGTTTAGGAGCACCCCCGTATGTCTATGAACAGCCATCCGTTCTTGCGTACAAAGATGACCGTGGTGCTTATATGACATTTTGATATTTGCCTCGTTTATTCTCATACTCAGTGCTATTCCTTGCGTAATGCTGAAAAGAAGAAACACCCAGTAATATGCTGAGCAGTAAGATTGGAAGAGTGGTGCAGAGCCATTGTATATATTAGCACTTTTTATATTTATGCACGTCCGGTTTTTTGGCAAAAAATCGGCTTTCCTTCCTATTTTTTGTGTTCAACAGGGGCGTGTCCTATCTTCGTTGTCTGAACTAATCGAACCAATCGATCACCGACAGGAACTCGATTCTTGCATTAAACAGTACCACCTCAGAGATTTGACTGCCAACCGATAAAAAGTTGAATAAACTAGGTCTGTTTATGCGTAGGACATATTGCAGTTTTGTAACCAAGACTACCAGTGCATCTCTAAAAGTCTCGCACTCCAATGTCAGTCACCTGAGTGTACGAAATACTTTCATTAGCCTGTTGATCAGAAACGAGCACGTGAGCTTCGAGACTTACGATATGGAACTGCATCATCTTTCGGGGGAAGAAATCTTTCAATTGGCTATCAAAAACAACCTCATCAAGAAATGCACTCATTTGCAAATCAATTTGGTTTTGCGAGAGACTCACCTGGAACCCAGCTGAATCTCTCGTTTGTGATGTTTCCATGCGACTGAATGTGCTGCACCAGGCCGCCTCATGTTCCTCACCAAGTCTTTGAGGATAGCGAAACACATCGAATGGGTTGTGGTGCGTGCACTTTTAAATAAATATTCTCCAAAAATAGAGCCCTTCAGAAATAGTGTATTTTGAATGCCTAGTATAAGCACACACCCAAGAAAATGTTTTATAAATTCACGTCCGTTGAATCGCGTGTTTCAGGACTTGGTAGAACTAAATCCTTTTTGCTGTCAGCTTCACTGAACCATATGCCATAAGTGAAGTAGAACACGAGACCTGGAGGGAAGAGATAGAACAAACTGACAATGCGAGGTCTGAAGTGAGTCGAGCAGGCCTTACCGCACAGCAACTTTAGGATTCAAGTAGACAATATCTAACTTAGGTCTGCATGGAGTGTAAAACAGAACGCTGGGTAGATGATACCGTTTGCATCGGACTTTGGGATCAATAATGTCTAAAAAGTCAATTACGTCTGAGTCTGTTTATGTTCTGATGGCTCTGGCACCGGATCAGTCACCTGGAGAAATCCGCTCAGGTGAATGACAGCAATGGCATTGGCACAAGCCATGCTTATCTAGGCCATACGCGCTACCGTTCGGGTTACTACAAATAACTGTTGGACCGAGATGGCTAGATCTCGAATCCAGAAAGAGTTGAAGCTAAGGGAAAATGGGACCACAAGCTGCGGATTAAGGTATTTCAGGGACAACGGCTACCAACTCGTTGACATTTATTGGGTTCGCTTTCATGTGTATGACTCGCTAGTTCACGAGATCGACTGTTTTTCTTTCGTTCAGTGCCGCTTCCCTTTATTAGGATTGTAGGTTTACACACATTATTCGACAAAAGTGCCTGCGGAC
Organism: Opisthorchis felineus; assembly: GCA_004794785.1. Taxonomy (NCBI): domain Eukaryota; kingdom Metazoa; phylum Platyhelminthes; class Trematoda; order Opisthorchiida; family Opisthorchiidae; genus Opisthorchis; species Opisthorchis felineus. Next base: position 568,506 of record SJOL01008821.1, read on the forward strand.
CGTTCAATATTGGAATACACATGAGGATGAAATTCAAGTACCTTAAAGCATTCAAACCTGTATTTGTCGTTTTTCCCCTTTGGCTACTTCGTCGAGGATGTTCCACAGTCTGGTCACGCCAGACAAATTGTTATTTTTGGTTGCAACCCAGTTTACTGTGCAACCTAAGCACACGGTATCATTCAAAGGCGTATTACATCGAGATGGTAATGTAGGAAACAAAACAACCACCAAGATTAGTTGACGTAAAATGGTGCCAAATGGCCCTTCGTGTAATTATACCAACTGCTGCTTAGATAATCCTGTGGTCATTACGTGCAACAGTTATGCATCCGCCATTAATGACTAACCGATAACCACAGATGTCTTGGCGACTGAATGCCGACGAAAGGCCATCGGCCGCAAGAGACCTTGGAAAAGTAATGGGATGTCAAAAGAAAGGTGCCCATGCCCCGTCAATTAATTTCAGCCATGGTAAATCAGGCTAACTCAGCGCGCGCTGACTTAGCGGTGGTAAAATACTTGTCTAACATGTCAGGCGTCCGGAGCTCAAAGCCCGGCACGGCCATGAATATGCACTGCTGCTGAGCCCACAGGTCAGTCAAGCTCAGATCCAATGCTTCCCGAATCCAGTGTGTTAGTTAACCTGGAGGATCATGTCCAATCAGGAGGATGATTGTTCGAATGAGAGTGATATGAATAGAAGAACCACTTTGGTGCATTTGGGAGAGCAGATTTTCCGGCACTCCCGTACTAGTACGCAAGTACATGCTCAGGTGTAAAATCCTCACTTTTGACAGTCTCCTTACATTATTAATCGATAAGACCCGGTTGCTTGTTCATGAGAATTGCCCTGGATGATATCTGACCAGCGTGATAGGGTCGAAGCAAACTAAACGACCATATATTTTGGTGATAAGGTGAGGGATTTTAACATTTACAATAAAGACTTCATCCCGCAAGTAAAATCATTCTAATCTGAGCAGCCGATGAGTACTGTACAGCTCTTTTGTCCTCGTTGAGAAACATGAGCTTTAATCACCTCTAATCCACTTGCAGACCCGAATCCGCGACCTCGTGGACAGTGACAGAAGACTAAGTAGTTAGCCCACAAACAGCCGATCACTAATGTGGTTGACTCACACTCAGACAAGACATAGCGCCACTCAGTCTACAGTCACGCGATTCACATCACGCCACATCTTGTGTTATCAGACCTTATGTTAGTGTAAATATCACTTCAACGCGAAATACCCGTCCATGGAATTACCTTGTTTGGCAAACCCTTTTAAATTTGTTATCAAATGGTGCCTTTATCTAAATCGCCAAATATTAAGGACATGTTCATTTGCCCTTTAAGCAATAGTACGAAATAGGCTCAGCTCCCTAGAAAGCCAGCTTCACTCCACTACTGAATGACATTGGTGAGGGCTTTTGACCTGATTAAATACTTTAACATCTCTGGAGCTACCTTTATTAAATCTTCAGTTCACTGAAAACTACGTAGCCGTTCGTTTACAATCCTTTATAATGATTTGAAATCCAGAAATCTAGTACGCCGACTCCTCTGCTTCTAGGTGTCCATATTCTGTCACATTCATTCTTCGTCGTCCTTAAAACACTGGTCGGTGTTGCCATCTTTCCACGAAACCGGCAGAATGATCACATCATTAGCGCATGCATTCATTTGAAACCACAAGCGACCGCATAGAAATAACGGGTTTAACACGAGTGTGCGCCGTTGCTATGCCATATGGATGGAGAGGTTTGAGCTACTTGGCTTTGCTCTGTCATACATGACCGCTAAAGTACCGTCATTCATGTTTTAAAAGTCCTACGTGTGCAACATGCTGACGCACACGGATGCTTCGTATTATGTGGATACAGTAGGAATGAACAGAAAGTGCATTTTTCGTGAACAGCATACACAAATTCTAGTCCTGTGGCGAAGACATCGCTGTGCGTACAAACCCATATAGAATAACTTACCAATCAGCGACCAGACTGCAAACTGTCCCCAGGCGTCTGCACCCATTCGGGTCATCAGCAAGATATTGGCAACGATGGCACCACAAGGAGCGACTGGCATGAGGGGTGTCTGAAATAAAAATCACGGCAATCAAAAACGAGAGTTTCATTTTCAGTCGCCTTAACGCCAAGTTAGTTTGCAAATATTTTGTCAAAATCACGGCAACTTTACGCGTAATAAAACCCACCAAATTTAAAAGTGGCCGTTTGATGCAAAATTCTCAGCTTGCACGTTGCAGGGTTTGTCATCTGAATCGGCATTCCTATCAGGACTGACGGCTAAACGCATAAATACGGCAGATCAGTGTATGATAGCCAGTTTTTCTAGGAAATAACGTCTTAAAAGAAACACGCAATTGGGTTATGGTTAGGTACAGTAGACATCTTAGGATTGAGTTCAGTCATCAGCTTATAGTGCAAAAGGTATGAATTCTATTCATCAAGTTTCTACCAAAAGGGTTCATTGACTTGTGGACATTTGCGGGTACTAAAACTTAGCAGAAGTACGTCTAACTGAAATCAAGTTCGTTGTTTTAAATTTATCAGAAAAATTTACCACAATATTCCATTCAGGTAGTACCTAGATAACGATACCCAAGCTGTCGCCAGGTGAGACATCACGGTAATGCTTTTCACGTTTTGTAAACTCAAGTGCATCATGCAGTGAACACTCATTCGTTGAAGGCCTGTTGTAAAGTCTAATTCTATGTTGTATTGTTGATTACGATTCTCTGTGAATGAGTCCTCCATCCATGTGTGCGCCACCTCGTCGTTCGTTCAGTAGTAGAACACTTGCCACCCGAAAGCACGAGGGCTGGGATACTGCCAGGTTGCCCAAGCCTACACAGGGGAAGTTGAGACACAGAGGTCGGGTTCGTACCATGGATCTTTCGGTCAGTAAATTCGCGCTCTAACCACTGAGACATCTCGCCCCTGTGCGCCACCTAGGTACAACAGCAGCGTTGCCAGTTCAAAACTTTTCCATAAATTTGTACATTATTGCGCGAATTTACTCGAACACTGCACATAAAAACAGTATTCTATCTCCCTCAACATAATCACTCTTGTATGGAACATCACGTTTTCGATTCAGGCCAATGGAGGCTTTTATATCATGGAGACCTGTTAGCTCTATCCATGTTCCCATCTGTTGCATTGATGATGGGCTCTATCGTTGCGCAGTGTAGTGGCAAGTTCACTACACTGTCATTAAGACAACTCGAGATTGATAAAGATATGCTTATCAGCGTCCTTAGCCTCGTACAGCGTTTAGCTTTTTCTGAGTCAAAAGTTCATTCTGAAATCAAAACTCGTGTTTTCTTTGGAGCTTTGGTAAAATGTAAGGTGAAAACTACTCCCAAAAAATATTCTAAAATCCTACGCTTGCAAACCTGAAATATCCGTTACCACCTTGTAGCCCTAACATTCTCAGCAGGGGGGTTTCCAAACAGTCAAGGACCACTGTGCCAAAACGTCGTACTAAAATCTGTTAAGTCTTGGCTTTAGACGAGGATTTCTGGACTGTTCAGAAATCTGTTTCAACCATAAGCATGCAGATGGAGAGGAGCTGGATTTGGCTCTGTGTACCTCATATAATTAATTCACTCAAGTCTGCGCTTTTGTGCTATATTCTTCGGTGCAGACCGAGACACGTTTAACATAGGCTTCAACAGATGGTTTCAATTCAGGTTAATGTGCGCTTCGATGCAGTTCCACCTAACCGACGTCACACCACTTCAATGCAGAAAAGCAGCAGGAGCGAAATAAATTCCGGACAGTTGTAAGTACGTCACCTGATTTTCCTAGCGGCGAGATTAGTGATATTGTGTACATGGAGGCTCGGACGAAGGGCAATGTGGGAGTGAGTCGATCGACCTCATGTCTTTCTAATTGGCCGCAACACACTGTCCGGTGCACTTGTGCGCTATTCCAAAATGCGGTCTCTCAAATGACGGCCAATTAATGGCTCCAATCAACGTGGCACAGACAGCGAGAGAAATGGCTATGACAGGTTTTCGGCATGAAGGGAGGAAATTATTTTGTAAGTGAAAGTTCCGAATACTTGAAATTATCAGGTGAAATGATGAGTCACAGGCTACGTGGAGTTCAGTAAATGGGTGACCGTGAAAGATGACGGAGAGCCGGTGTAAGCAGCTAATTACTGATTGTTGATTCTTGACAGAAGTCCCAACCTTCAAACTGCATAATAGTCACGATCAAGAGCCATTGAGGCCCATTGATTCAACAGCTAAGCATGCACGGTTTTCTACATCCTAGTGCAATTGCTACTTTTCCCCAGGGAACCAAAGCATACGAATATCACTAGAGGTAATGTTGGTGGCTGCGGTTGCATTGCATGTGACGTCGTTTTCACTGCATTACGGAGAAGAGCAATCAGGCGGCACAATGGGAAAGGGCATGCTGACCTTGTTCCAATACAGTCGATTGAAACACCTGTGTTCAAAGTCTTGCCTTTTCCGAAATTCATTGCCTGAGGTGAAAAGAGGAAAACTGATCTACAATGATGTAGCAGCGTACAGTACACAAATACGGAGGGCGGCTCCATGTGCGCACTAGTTGTCAGTTGTCGACAATTCATGTGGATTTTTAACGCTGTGCAAACAACTGCTCTGTACTGATTCAAAGAATCCCCATCTCACGTAAAGGTTACTTTTTCAAACATCCGGTGAGAGGTAAATTCATTTGCATTACTGGTGTAGACACGTTTAAGGATACGTCTTGCTGATTCTTAGTTCTATTGCTCACAGAAGTTCACATTCTCCGCTACAGCGTAAAACAAATCCTGTTTGTTAAACGAGACAAAACTTGTTGTTAGAGGATGAAACTGTTCTCAGTCGGTCAAAATCGATAGTTCTGTTCAGGGATGAATTGATTAAATTACCTTCTAGTTACACCTTCTAGTTACATTCTAGTTACACTCAGATAGACAAGCAGATAGGCAAGCTCTGTGATAATCGTCAGCTTGCATTCGGCCTAATCACACGTCCTACCTCTGGCCTAACATTTCAGCGAATGACAACCAGATGGATGCAAAGTGAGGATCACTACTTACTTTCCACTCTGCTAGAAGGATTTCATACAAACACGACGGAGAGACGAATGTGTCCTAGTCCGAAACCGAATCACGTCTCCTGATGTTGGACAACCGTTTAAACTTCCGAAGATGTTTTCCTGATTGCGTTTTTTGCGAATTTTGTCACAGTTAGTGGATCCGTTTACAGATGGCGATGAAACTGTGTTAGTTTTATGAGGACATGGTGGATGTACGAAAGAATCCTTGCTTCTTTATTGGAATATGGATGCGTATATCGTGAGCCGATTCCACGATGTGAATACTTAGTGAATCTTTCCAGCAAATTTGCTCCATATGGGCTACGAATCATTAGAGTTGAATAAGTGGGAAAGCGGAGTAAGATTATGGCATCCCATCATTACAGTGTGAATAGAATCGGGGGTATGTTGCTGATATAATGTAGACTATGTCGTCAGCGTGACGCAGCCAGGTGCGTGGTGGACGGACGAACTCAATTAAGGCCTTAGTTTTAAGAGTACGCAAGAAAAGACAAAAAACTATGGGTGATTTTGAACAGCCCATAGCAACATCATCAGTCTGTCTACACAATTCATTTTGAAATTTGAAATAAATGGGGGTTACACACAGTTCAACATTAGTAATTACATCAGCGGGGGATAAGACTGTTTTCTGTGCTCGATGAATCTTTCCAGCAAATTAGTTTTATCTGGTCTACGAATCATATGGGGAGAATAAGTTGGAAAGCGAAGTAAGACTGTGGCAATTTCAGTCCATGGCGGTGATTGCAAGGACTAATTAAAGACTTATTTCCATAAGATATAATTTATGGTCGTTTTTATTAGCAGATTCGCTTTCTCACAAATTGAGGGATTTAGCAGGCACGGTAAAATATTACATTTGACAATTCTTACCCTTGTCTATACCATTTCCCGGCACAACACACACTGGGGCCAAACAGTGTTCGGTAACCTTATAAGTAGTGTTTCAGGTGACGACCGACACCGTCCCTCTCAGTTTTGCCACGGCATGGTGATCTAGCCGATTCCAATGTCCTTCTGATCACGGACAGTGATGGACCGTTACCAGTCCCCACTCACTCCGCCACATTGGTCGGGCCTCCGAAGAGGCAGAGGAGCAATACACCATTCCACTCCACACACCGATTTGTGGACATTAAGGCTCGATCAATAAATACTACACTTGGACGAGGTATCACCATGTTAGCATGTCCACCAGAGGACAGAGTTTCACACCGGTGCCTCAGCTGAGTCAAAGATGGCCACAGTTTTGCACTAGATGAAGCAGTAGAGACGAATAGATTTAAAAATAGCATCACCATCCCTTTCTGTATAGACCGATGTGATTTTGCGTCCTGAAGATGTTCCAATCACCGTATCATCAGTTTATCAAAAGACTAGATGATGGAAATCCAGTCCTTTGAGAAGCCCTCTGGTTCAATATCTGCATTGTTAAATTATGTACGTGACAACACACGTGACTTCAATACGGCGCCATTTGTGTTGTCACGACAGCCAACAGGGAATTTTTTACAAACTCAGTACTCCCGCTGATCTTGACCACAAGAACGCGGCACAAAGCATGTGGTCAATGGGTGTTCGAATAAATGACGAGCAAAAAAAAAGGCGAGCAAAGCTGGCTGATTTGCCATCGCATGATAGAAACCATGGTGCCGGTTGTAGTGGTTTTGTTTGATGCCAGGTAATGCTGCGTTGAATCCTAAAAAAGGTACATGTCATCCTGGCATAACATTATTGGCAGATACGTTTCGATTCCAGTCCGGATCATGCACCACCTAAACACTGCGTCCATATTTGCAGCGTGAAATTATGTTGGATTGCTCCGAGTCCACGCTGTTGAGTGAATCATGAGCCTGTATTATAGTCGAGCAACATTCGGACAAAACCACTCTATAAAACTTCTATGGGGTGAAAAATATCGCCATAGAATAACCTGCCAACCGGTGTTGATGACTAGCCAAAGATTGGTTCAAGACACACCAGAACCGATTCTTTTATAGTTAAGTTGTTTTTTAGTACACTGCTGCAAACTGATGAACTGCTTATCAACCTTGGTCACAGAAGTTGGTAATTGTAGTGATGGGGGGCGACGCATAACACTCAACAGCTTACAAGGCGACAAGATAAGCCATTATTTGTCCGAATAGGTTTCGAGGCCTACCAACCAGTCACCTCAGTATTTCACAATCTAAGGTCAACACAAACTACCAGAGTTGTCCAGTCAATAATCTTCATTTATTTTTTGCAAGCAATGCAGATGAACAGTATAAGCATTGCAAACACGAGCTACATAGGGACCAGTCGGGGGTTGAAAAAACCACAATTGTGAGAAGTTCGAGCATCCAATGTAGGGCTTGGTATGGCCTGGAGGAAGATTGTCTGCTCACTAGTAAAATCTCAGTGAGTTTGCTTAATAAAATGAGTTCCATAAGCTGACCAAGGCCTTTTTCTTGGTCGATTTCCATGGTCACGATACCACTGGTTTCCCCTGAAAGCCATATGTAGGCTGATACTTGTTCAGCCCAGCGTGACGCTGGCTTCCGGATCAGTGTTTCCAGTTATACCACAAACATACATATTGTCTCCTTATTTGGACAACAGGAGTGAGAGATTCGAGTTCACCGTATCTCCAGCTTGTATGTCTTTTTTTTACTAACATCATTCACGTCCTTCTACGGTACTGCCGCAATTATTTTCGCGAATCTAAATCAAGTGGAGGAACAAGTACATAGCATTTTTGCTACCCATAAAGTCATCGTACGGTTTGGTAGCGTCTATTTTGATTTCAAGCAGTATCAGTGTGGCAGTCCACACACTGCCATACTGAAAGGATAGCCTGTTAAGTAGATTAGCCTCGTAATTTGTTCTTCTCGGTGCAGTGGTAGGACAACTATGCCCGCTTTTCGTTTTTACAGGATATATATTTACAAAATCTAGATGAGCAAATTTACTGACTTCCCAGTTGCCATGTAAACTAGGATATTTGTCCGAATGATCAAGAGTGCACAGGGAGAGTGGCCTTTTTATCCGCATTGCGCGTGTTTGAACCCAGTTGCCGTCAAAACAACTGCTCGAGGCCTAAGAAATTTTAAGCAACAATACGTAAACTAAGGATCGTTCTTTTTAAAAATGCAATTTTATACTTTATTTTTACCCCTTCTGTGTCAGAGAATGATTGGCATGCAGTTCATTACATTTTCCGGCAGTCCCACGGTTCAGTTTCCTTCTGAACAACCCCCTCGAGTCGCAAACAGTGCAGCATTTGCCGTTATCGCCAGTCCCACAATGCATTCAGGTAAAATATCACCAGCTTGGAAAAAACGGCAACTTTCAGAATCAACAATAAAGAACTTACCCTGAAACCTCCAATAAATCTTTTTGGTTTGTAGGTACAGAGAACCAAGAATGTGACTACTACGAATCCACATAGTATTGCAGGTATAATCCACAGGGCGACGTGAATATGAACCAGATTTATGTTCGCTACAATCCCCAGCATGAGGGCTGAAGCGGTGAAACCAAACAGCAAATACGCAAAGGAAGCACGAGACTGTAACCAGGCCAGAGATTTAGGAAGATGAATGCGCATATGGACTTCATTCCCTATGCCTGTCCCACAATGGTCTAGGTCATGTTCTTCCAAATAGGCAACATCCTCGTTAGGAACATAACGAATAACCATCAGATTGAGACTGACCAAAATGTAACAAAACAACGTGAAAATTTTCATGACTTCATACAAACATACAATTTTGACAAACACCGCTAACAAAATAGATGGAACAGATCCCATTAAAACGCTCCACATTGGTATTCTAGTGCGTTTATTGATAATGGATAGAAATTTGAACACCAAACCATCATCGGCGACAGCATAGAGGATCCGTGGTACAGTATACATAACTACCAGTTTAGTAGCTCCGGTTCCCAAGACCGTACCAATCACTGCTATAACCAAGAGCACAGGATGATGAGGCTGCTTGAAAGCAGTGATAAAAGGCAGACCCTTCGAGATGACCTCAGTGGGAACCAAGTACGCCAGTCCAAACGAAGCAGTCACATGAAGGATCGTACATACACCAATACTGATTAGAAAGGAAACTGGTAGGTCCCGACGAGGATTTTTGGCCTCTTCACTCAAAGTTGCTAATGACTCAAAACCAGAAAGACCAAACAGGGCCACCGCAGTTCCACCAAAGAATCCACTTGAACCTTCGGGGAGGAAACTCTCGCTGTAGTTCTTCCCATCGCCCATAGCGAAACAGGCAATCAGTATGACAACCAAACACATTAGTTGAAGACCACATAACACAGCATTTATCGTCAGTAAGATTTTAGCTCCAGTGAGATTGATTAATCCGAGCAGAATTATAAATGCGGCTGCAGTTAAATCAGGCGTCCGGTCGATGAATCGTGAGGGGCCCAAATTTACCAACTGACTTTCGCTCCAAAAACGTATCTGGTTATCACACAGTACATTGACTGTGTTGGAAAACAATTTGGCCACCGTGGACACAGCGGCGCACATTCCAACAAACATTGCCCACGCACTGGTGAAGGCGATGAGCTCACCGAACGATAGATAGCTGTATAAATAGACCGACCCTGATCGAGGAAAGAGAGTACTGAACTCAACGTAACATGACGCTGTCATTATAGTGGGAATGACTGACACCAGATAGGCCAGACCCGTTGCCGGTCCTGTGAAGTCCCATATCAAGCTTCCAGTAAACACATAGAGACCGTATCCAATGATGTATGAAATACAAAAGAAGGATAACTGTGGAATATCAAGGCATCGCCTTAAAGGTGTATCCAGTGCCGTAGCAGTAAGAACCCGCTTCCTCCTTCCTGTTCTGCGGCAGAATTCCTGGAAAGAAATTCGTTCATACACCATCTTTTCCGTCGAGCTTTATGGCACATGCTACACATTTGTATCCAACTTATATGAACAAAGTGACCTGATGACCAACCGCCACTTTCTGTTTGTGAAAGCAGTTAGTTCGCAAGCATTCTCCGAATTCCATATGTTCTCAAGTATTTATCACGTGACTCTATGTGAACCGGAATTTTAAAGTCAAAATAGCGACTGTTTTTAATACTGGAGCTGGATGTGTCAATAGAATGATGAATTAGGTATCATTCTACTTTAAATTACAACTCTTACGATTATATATCACAGCCGGCATGATACTAGTATCTTGCAATTTGGGTTTAACAGGACTGACAAAAGTAGCTATTAGGATCGGTACACGGCACATACAACCGTATGCATGGAAGACTGATTTCTATCCACAGAATCCAGATTAAAGTCACCTTAGCGATTCGCGAAGTGCCCACTGCTGATGACTATGGGAGATAACAAAACTGGTGCACAGTCCTTCTTGGTTTGGGTATTATAAATTGTACCACAAGCCCTAACAGACACGCAGTTGCGTGGTTCCTATGCCTGTCTGGGACCAGCACATTAGGTCATACAGAATGGCAGCAATGCTTATCGGACGTATTTTGTGCGAGGCATGCCATGAACGAAAAGTAAGTGGCAAAGTGTGGGACGAAACAGGTGGCAACATGACCAACATCTACTACTAACGAATCAAGCGTGAATGTAGCCTGCCATGTCAAGTGCACAACGCTTGTGGCGGTCGTTGAACCACGCAAGTCGCCAAGCCTAACCAGGCTGATTACGGCATTGCGGTAATCATCACAGCCAGTATTACTACAAGGGCTATGGGTTATCTGACTTCTACCATAGGTTGGCCTTTTTTCACAGAAGACTTACAGTAAGTGGTGGCTGATGGAAGACGCTTTGTCAGCTCCCAAGTGGAGTGCCTCGTCTTCGGATATATCCATCTTTGGGGGAGTACTGTATGCAAAAAACACAGAACAATGTACTACAGTGGTAGAATAGGTCCAGTGGCCGGTTGAAGATTAGCACAACGGAGCTTTGGGCACTTGACAGTTAGGTATCAACACTGAATCGGCAACGAGTTTCTTATTTGTGCTTCAGACATCTGTTTTGGGAGCTCGGTGAAAACACCCATTGAAGAACGTTCAGGTGTAAGGTGTGCCACCCACAAGGGCTTTGTTGGTACATGACAAAATGCCCCAGACTGACCAGTGTGCTGGTCCCAACTTTATTTCCGTGGTAAGTTGCAAGGGCATAATAAATTAAGTACTGATTTTCATATTTAAGAAGCAGAGATTTTTGCAGTTAGAAACTACTTAAGTGGTTATTTTGCCGATCGGGCTGCCGAGGAGCTATCAGTGGTGTGGTGTGTTCCGTAAAGAACACAGTGCTTTTCTTAACAGATATCTCTCCAAAGAGAGCCTGCATCTTCCGGAGAGTCTAAAAACATTGTCTCTTCATTTCCAGCGAAGAAATCATGTGCCAAAGACAGAGGCGAGAAAACGTCTTCACATGGCGAACATATTAGTGCTTGAGCAATGTGGCTGGCTTGCCTGATGCCACGAATGACGATGAAGTAGCCATTCTAGTTGTATCGGTCAAATGACCCGCCTATCAGGACTTCCCGTTCAGAGACATGAATACAAATTCAACTTATCTAACCACTACCAAAAGAAAATCGAAAGTGATCCGACAGGTTGCAACCATCAGTGGTGCCACCTGAACGAGAAGTAATGACTGGAGGGCCAATTGTTCGACACATCCAGGGCAGCTACTGGGCCATCTTTCGAAGTGTTGGACGAACCTCGAACAAATATCGCTACAGCACGAGCGTGTTCGCTAGTTCAAACATAGCGACTCGTATATACGTAGCTCAAGCTTCCGGCCCAGTTATTAATAAATTTGGACCGATACTGCTGCATCGGTCGTTACTCACCGGCTGGCGAACTTATCATCAGTCGTACACGAAGTCACAATTACTCTGAAATCGATTATCACTGAAGGGGTGAGAAGCAGCCCAGCTTCTCGACATAAAGTGTCTTCATTTGCCAGATGAAGTTAGACTAAAACTGCACTAATAAAGTGATACGCCTATGACTTTCTTCCAAGGACGGTAACCAACTGCGTTGGAATGTCAACGCATATCAACTGCACGAGCGTGGGATATTCGTTTGGCTGAAGTCAAGCCATGTGTTTTAGAAGCCGTGGCCGAAAAATAAGCCCGACCAGCTGTTTCATCTGGAATAATCGGTGGATCCATTTGCCTTGGAGGGTAGGTGAATCACTAGATCCCCAATTGGTATATAAACTCGCACACCTGCTTAACCATCATAGAGTGGGTTAGGCCGCGTACATCGACAATATAGCAGCTGAATGGCAGGTGGCCTTACCCAAATCCAATACCGTATTGAAACCGACAACCTCCTTGACATACTTTTAAGCGAACCCAGCAGCCTAACAGTTGACGGTCTTGTCAGCGTTGACGAGAAATCTGGTTGATCGCATTCCATGAAAATAGGCTGAGCACTTTTGCGGTAACCAGTGGGATGTGGGAAAACCAACCGGGCATGAACAGCCTTAAAGCGGACGGCGCGAAGTCCTGTTACGCTGAGGTCACTCCATAAGAGTCCCAGTTTTTCTCAACGCTTTTTGGATAAACCAACGTTCCATCTGAAGGAACACAAGGTAATGTTGACACCAGAGCACTCTATCTAGTAGGACCATCAAACTTGGACTCCCCAGGTAGTAAGCTTCAAAACAGATTTACGATCCTGTCATCCAAATTCGCCAAATTACTCGTTACATAGACCTGCTTTATGTAGCCAGCGTCTACCCTACTTTCGAACCCTAAACTTATTTTTGTCGGTTAAGTTTAAATCAGTAAGCAAGGACTAAAAACTTTATTTGCGTTTACTCTTCACACTTACGGCCCTCACATCTATTTTGTGGAGAACTTGTGTTGTAGGCGTAATCATTCATTTCTGTGGCCCAAATCAGTGTATTTTTATTGCGAGAAATGCGTATAAAACAACAAAGAATGATTTTGCTCAGTCTTTAGCAGTAAAATTAAATTAGTGGGCCTGCCGATTTTTGTTTTGCCCCTTGCGCAGTGTGGTTGAGCATATAATGAGCTAAGTGCTCAAATGTTCAGCTGGTGTTTTGTTGTCTTGTTCCTGTGTGATCAAAAATAGAAGCTTACCAATGAGTGTTTTGGGTTGCTGCATTAAACGGCGTCCTCACATAGTGTACACCTTCCTTGATTGGACGACGGTTTTGAACTTAGCAGCGAAGAAGAAGTATGGAGTGTACTGCACTGTGCACTTAGCTCCAAAAAGTACAGTTTTAATAATCGACAATTTTTTAGGGAATTCCTTCTCCAAACCGCAAGGTTACACCAAACCCCCAATATATGTCAGAAAACAGCCGTTCATACGCTTTTGCCGGTCGGTATCTGGAGAAGACATTTTTGCACCGAAGGCATGTTTAGCTTCTAGAAGCGTCACATAGGAATGCACCAGCCTGATGTGGCGGAGGTGAGGATCTTAGCTGCCCTATGATTGTTCGAAAGTCGCTTTGGTTGCTCTTCAAGTAACACAAATGTGCCCATCCACCAATCAGGCAAGCTTGCCATACTGTCGATGCGCACAGTGTGCACAAAAAAGCTTTCTTTGACTAGTTAGCGGTACAGGCTTTTCGAGGCCAAACTTGCAATCGTTTGTCTGGTGATCCGCTCCGTCTGTTTTTGTGGCAACCGTCAATACTTTACTGATACATTTGGCTCACTAAAAACTATTCAGCAACAGCATACTGCTACAAACTTGATTAAATAGATGACGTAATCATACCTGTCATAGATTCTGACAATTTGTGAAGAATGTTTGGTCTTTCACGCGATTTACGCCTTTCCCAATAATGTTTTTATGAGTTATCAGAGCGGGTTATGAAGGATGACAGGCATGATCGTCCAAGTGGAAGCTAGCGGAAATGGTCCTTCCGAAAGCATTCGAGATAAGACCGAAACCAGTGGGAAATTTTCTATCGGGCAGACGGCAAAATGATCTGGGAATTCGAAAATGCCAACTGGTGAAAGTCAGAGGAGTCGAGGCATATGTACTTGATCGGTTGTTCTGTCGGTAAGAAGGGACGCCGTCACACTGTCGAGATAGTAAGATGATGACTAGATGGGAGTTCTCCACATGAGTGGATTAGTGTGGAGGGAAAAGTCGAGTGAAAACTTTCCTCTGGCTGTCTCCACTGGATTTTTTCTTATGGTAACACGTGAGAAATGAAGTTTGTCTAATATCGGTTGCGTATATTTAGGAATAGGGTGGGTGTATTCTGGACACTTGGACACCAGTGCTTTCTTACCTCTGACAGTCCTCAAGAAAATGAACGATGCGTTAACCGAACGTATGTGCGTATGTGAGCAACATTCTGGCACGCAAATCGATTTTGCCAGTC
>SJOL01008821.1:597783-612774 GCA_004794785.1 Opisthorchis felineus
GGCCATGGTCCATTACATCACCTATTCACAGCGTGCTCCAGAGAGAATAAAGTCTGGGTTTCGTATGCTCAGAATAAGATAAAGAGTTGATTCTGCTAGCGAAATACGAAGAATTATAAAGGTTCATCTGTCCTTATCTTGTAGACGTTGAGGTTTTCCGCAATGCTCCAGAAGGACGCTGAGGCATGAAGCTGGATACATCGATTTTGCAACGACTGCTGGCTGGCCTCTTGAGAAATAAATGTAATTATAACATCAGTTGTCAAGTGTCATGCGGAAAAACAAATCACCTATCAGTCAGAAAGAGCAACTTTACTACACTTAGATGATCTCCTACCTGTTTCTCAGTACCATACGAACGAACCCAAGAAAAGCAAACCTTTCTTGTTAAAGGGAGAGGACTTCTCCTCTGAACGTTCATGTAATCTATCGCACTTTCAGAAGGAGTTCTGCCATTTCAAAAAGACTTTCAGGTGAGCAGAATTCAAACTTAAAGTAGTCAGGTTATTGACCGTTAGGAAGCAGACATCTCCTGCAAAAGTAAAGAATCAGTAAATTTATTTCTTGTATTTCACGGCCTATTAGGTCAAGAAGGCATAGAACGAGACACCCAATACTCAAAGTTGGGTAATTTTACCGATGGGTAATTTGATCAAGTGGGTTACTGCAGTCAGTGAAAGACGAAACTGCCAAACTTCTGAATGATTCACGACTATTGTTGTGAGGTACCAATAAGGAGCTTCCTACGCGAACCTTTCTTGGCAACTACCTGTCTCCACGATTGCCATAGTTTCCACTAGCAGCCCACTGATCAATGAAATAAATTCACTGTCTTAGGTGAACAAATTTTCATTGTCTGGAACGTTACGTTTGGATTGGAAGCTGAAAAGTACACTTCAGGCAGCAACTTTCGTACACTGCTATTTGTCGGTGGAAGAAATGCTCCAATTCGTGGCAGTATGGCTGGTGTGGAATAAAAACCAGAAACTCATGTCCACGGTACGAAGGAGTCACCGTAAAGTCACATACCAAGCGAGTTATGCGCATTGCACTCTCTTTAATAGGTACGACTTTACTACGGTACTATGGGTACCATCTATTAGTAAAGACAGCAAAAATGACAACAACCATCGTAACATCCAATATCCGTAAAGGCAAACCCGAGAACAGTTGACTTACCGGTCCTCGCAATTGACTTTCTATTGTCGTTTTTAACTCGCTGTACATATTTGGACTGGGAATAAAGTCCACATCAAGTATAAAAATGAACTTGGTCTTTGCGAACTGCATCGCCACGTTACGCAGCTTGTTGATCGGGTATAAAATCTGTGGACAGTAATAAAGAAACCAAGTTAATTCAATGCACACACTTCACTCAACTGACGTTCGTCCTTAAGGGATCCAAATACCGTATGATAACTGCGGTAAAATGATCTGACGGATAACTTTTCAAATCCAACTTAGGCCATTCTTGTTCTGAAACATTTGAGTTGCTCAAACAAAACAAAACAAGTCACGTGCTCCAATTTCTTGCTTTCTAACATTTGCAGGTGGCAGGCATTTCGAAAAAGAAAAGAATACCCACGAAAAATATGGACAAACACTCTGCTATTCGCTTTACAACTAGTCGACTAAAAATCGACCAGAGATCAAGCACATCAATTTTTATTCAGAACGCTTCTACTATCCACCACTTTATTTGGGAATGTACATTTAACCGCTACTTAACAGTAGCACGCTTCTTGTGTTTTGTACGACACCGCAGAAAACCTAGCATAACCATTTTATTGTCAGGCTTTTGAACAAAACTTAAACAACACAAAGTTTAGTCTTACGTTTCAGTGTTGTAAAACCAATCCGCTTTGTCATGCAAATGAGAAAGCGAATTTATTCCCCGAAAGTAGCAGTTGCGTCCACTAAATTTTCTGATACACTGACACTTTGGATAGCTTGATGTTTGTGCTTAGATTAGCTGTAATGAAGCACTCAGACTCCAGTTCGAACGAGGAGAACAGCCATGTATAGAACATGAGGAACACTAGAACGCAATCTTAGAATCCTCCTAAATGGCCGTACACTTACTCCGTCAACGTAAACGAGGTGATATCCGATGTTTGTACGGTTGATTAGCAGTTGTGATCGGCTCACAAAATCCACGAGGACCGCGGCATCTCGGTCTGTCACGTAAAGAGCCAAACTCATTGGCCCTTCCCAACGCTTTGCAATCTCTTCTACGCGATGTATTCTGAAGGCAAGCAGAGGCCGGGGCACGAGTAAAATCATATGCAATATTTTGTCATCAACCACTTAGTGCGACTCTGTTAGAATGGATTCCGACTTCTGTCACGAAATTAAAAGGAACTTAAGCATCCTTTAATTGAGTGAATAAAAATTCTCTATCCCTAAGAAAAAGGGATTATCCACATTCTTGAGTTGTCGATAATTTGCAGGCAGTATTAACTATCCTTTGAGTCATGGAGTGTTGTACGCCTGTTTCTGATTATACTTTTAGGATTACACAAAGATACTTCTTGGATGTAGTACCTTTTTGGTAAGCGCGGAAGTAAACTTACCCTGGTCAGGCGGGGAGTCGGTCTTCGGGAGACAGCTATCAAGACAAAAATATAACATCTACCGAGATAACCTTGATTAACTCTGTGTTCAGTGGCACTTGATGAGGGCCACAGGTTGTTCTAACTCGTGCTTTCAGTGGGGTCGTCACAACTCCCAGTCGTGTAACACAATAGGTTTTCTGCAGTTTTCTCTGCTCACACTTAGAAACGCAAAAAGATAATTGCCTATCCGTTTATTCGCACCGTGGCTACTTTTGTCAACCGTTTTAACTTGTAATTTGATTTGTGCTGACAGCGTATCCGGAACAACATTGAGTGCAACACTACAGTTTTATTTTGATATTTCCCCTTGCGATTCTGAGGCTCTTTCTTGTGCACACGAACATACTGACTAATTTTTGTTACTGAATTCGAAACTTATGAGTCGAAAAACAAGCAGCCGGCTGGTGTCGGCTGCGACTGTCCAAGATCGATAGCACACTGGTAGTGACCATATGTGTAGGTGCGTCGAAAACCAAACAGACGGGGGATGTAGTTTACTCATGTTTCTCTGCGATTAAGCAGGGGATAATAAATTCTGATAACATGAATATCCCAGGCTCCATAAGCATTGATCCAACTGAATCTCTGTGCATATCGTTCTGACATGTAACGCTAACTGTACCAAAAGTCACAATAAGCGCTTCGCGGTTAGGTGAGCGTTAAGCACCAAAATGGCTTTCTATCAGTGTTTTCAGTGCGCAAGTCAAGTTAGCGTAGCGGATAACCACAGTTTTTTGACTGGACAAGTTCTCCATCTGGGGCCTACTCTTGGAAAAAAAGTTATTCGTATTCGGTGCTGGACTAGTCCCCACTGCACCATTTTTATATCCCTAGATGTCCTTGGACAGCAATTCGTCGAAGGGACGGTAAAGTGGAACACGTCTGCAGTATTTGAGGAAAAAACGCATGGGTAAGACCTTCTGTCGTCAAAAACGGAGAAGCTCAAACTCAAACGGCGGTCTTGTTGCGATAGATCTAAACTTAAGTAGTTAGTAGATGTGCCGCACCTTTCTACCAATAACTCCCCCCGTAAAAGGTAACGACCTTCATCCATTTACTGCATACAGCCAATATTTATTAAGGATGTTGGTGACCACGACATTAGTCTGTATCAAATGTTGCTCCACATTAACCTTGAACTTATTTAGCTTGCGTCAATCCAAAGAGTTAGCTTTAGAAGCCAGATTTATTTCATGAAATTAAGCTTTTAGGAAGCTTCATTTATCAAAATCCTTTCTGAAGACTTTTCAAGGCAATGTTTCTCTTTCTGCGAACACAAACGGACTGGACACTCTATGTATTCATTGTCTTGGTTTCAAAAGGAAGAAACATTTGTTTCAGTTCATAACGGCTACTACAGATCAAACTGATAAGGAAATTTCAACCAATGGCAACAGGTCTGACTGTTCAAAAGAGTGATGTGAATGTGAATTGATCTTCCCTCGGTAAACCATGTAACGAAGCACATTTCTTTTGTACTGTTAACTGGACAGAAATGTCTCATCCATTCTTACCGGTCAAATGTAAGTTGACTGACTAGAGTGACATCCGCGTCTTGGTCAACAACACAACCTTCGGCAGATTTTGTCGGTAATGCCTTTGGCTGGATTTCACAGTGCATGTAGAAAGGATGTATCCTGTGACGAATTTGCACTTGTGAAATTAGTTCTGAACACTCGCTAGAAAGCGGGGCCTAAAAGGAATAAAAACACAATACATCTACAAATCAAGGAACTACGATAACCTATTCGAGCAAAGATCGACGTGACCTTACACCAAGTGGCGAATTAAACACCTATTTACAAATCAAACTTTGAAATACTGGGTCGTAAAACAAGGTCGCATTTAGATCATGCTCGTTTCATACAAATAGTTATGAAGTTATATGTGCCGATTGGGCATAATTTTCGAGTACTCCCCGGATATCGTGAATCTACCGTCCGGTCTTCTTTCAACACGTTGAAATTAACGAGGTATTGCATTACAAATTAATTTTTCAACCTCCAATTCACTAACCTCTGAAAAAGTTCATCCTTACCTATTGGAACAGTTGCCTCGTCGAACCACCAGTTTATCAGGGATTCAAAACTTGGATGTTTTCAGCATTACTAGACAGATCTTGAGAACTGCAGACAGAAGCTTAGTAAAGGACCGGCATTGATGTCGTTGGTATTATCGGGATCGGACAAATGCAGAAAAATAGCTATAGCCCCATTATGAGACTCAAGTTATTTTATTTGTGCTGATGTTGCTGATGTTAATATATTTATTGCAAAGTAGCGTCGTTGGGTGGAATCACATCACAGCTGATGGCACTGTGGGTCTGGTGCTTGGCCACAGCAAGAATGCCTATGGTCCCAATGATGTAATGGAGCCAATTTGTCTTGAAGATGACAGGAATCATGGAATCAAATATACGAAAGGAGAAACAATGGTGACTCCTACTGTGTAGTTCCCTGGCGGCCAACTGCGATGGTCTAATGTTTGGTAAAAAAGGGAATGTCTTCCGCTCTATCGCCTAATAATACCGAACGAGATGAAGAAACATTGCACGTCCCATTTGGTAGACTTCCGGTCCAGACCAGGATTTTTCACGTTAGATCGTTTTAGGAATATTGCGGGTTGGGAAAACATCACTGGTTTCACCTACCTGTGCCTCGTCAGTCTCATAGCTTTCACATTCTGCTGATCGCCGTTCTCGAACCCGGTGCTTGAGAATCAGGCCATCGAAATTTTGGAAGAATCGGTACTGCTCAACGAAGTTCTTCCGAAGTCTGAGTCCTTTAAATTTCATCAAGAAAAACATAGGAAATAAAAACGTGAGAACATTACCGATCCGTTACTAAACTTTTTCTGCACAGTAGTAGCATGCCTACATTCATATTCCTGGAAATATCCTCCCCCAGGTTAAGCGACTATCAGCCATGTGAACATTTATTTTTCGTCAAAGGCCGGAACATTTTGACCAAAGTCAAATCCTTCTGCACCAAAAAACGGTGATAATAAAGTCACAAAAAGGCTGAAGCCTGTGGATTCGGAATTCGTCAGCAAATTTAAATATGAAAGAGCATTAACCAAAAATTGCAACAAGATAACAAGTCTGCATCAAGTTGCCGTAGTTGCTGTTACCAGTAGTATATGAAACTGCCCAGCGAAAGTCATCATGGTCGTCGGCGAATGCTACTAAACGTACTAACCTTCACTCACAAGCGCCGAACCACACTCTTGTAAAACAGGTCATCCTAGTAGAGAGAACAAATTTGACGCAATAATCGATCGCCACCCAATCCGTTTGTGCGCACGATGAGTCTTTTCTTGCTCATTTTTGTCATATTCAGAGTTATGTGGGCAGTTGAAACGGGTTGAAAGCAATAACTTTGGCTTCACAAATCTTCATAGAGGGTTTTGATCACACAGAAAACCAATTTTATGCAAGTGGTTACACTACTAGCAATGTTGTGAGTGGTATAGTTGTTTAACTGTGGCATGGTGTAAAATTTCAGGTTCGATGACTATTGCTCAGTTTCACGGCAATAGCCCTATTCATTCGTTTTTATAATGCACATTTAAGTAGCAAGCTGGACAGTTTATCCTCAGAGTATTTAACCGGATTCTCTTTTGTGTGTTTCGCGTGGCATTTATAAGGTTACATTCCGCTAACCACGCGTTCTGGGCAGTTGTCTACACCTGTTGCATTTTGCCACTGTTTCCCCTTGTGTTGTGCCCATAAAACGTTTGATCTCACGAGAAAAATCGGACAGCTGTCTTTACTAACTGTCTGACACGCCAGGATCCTGACTATAAAGGTGGACCGCAATGTCTTTAGACTGTATATCACAGTAGTCACCATGCCAAACTAGTTCCCAAAAGGCAGTTACACTCCAATGAGGAAAACGTCTCCTGTAAATTTCGATATGAAGAGAGAAACGTGTCCTAACATAAGTTTATTTACTTTAACGCGCGCACCGATTATGCGGCGGATATGTCAGACGACTGGCCAGATCTTCACCTATCGTCGGGCAAATGCTGTGTTGTCGCATTTCCCAGGTCTAAACGGTCCTAGCACCAGATAGCTAATCAGAAATCGGCAATATTTGCCGACGGAAAAATTTCTTGACTCATGCCAATCGTCACGAGAGATGGCGGGGAGAAGAATAGTTTGCGTTGAACAATGCAAATGATAGTTCTGCTACATCCTGACGCAGACCCTTCAGTGACCCTTTTCATTGATCAGTCGAAACTGACCTTCTGCATCCAGAGTTCCACGGGTTTACCTATTCACAGGTCCCTCTGGATGAGTCACGACCAGTATAACCTTTGGTCGACTTTGTCCAAAAACCAAACAACTAGACTACTCATTGAAGCGTAGCGAACCTCTCCAAAACGATACAGCATTACTGAATGTTCATACGGTTTGTTTCGTTGTTAAGTACAACTGGCAATACCGGCTAAAAAAGTCATAAAACTGACAAACCTGACATACCCCTCTCCGTTTGTATTTTGATATTGAAGAGAATTTTACCGGATATTCATTGTTTGCGGAATCAAAGCAAGTAAAACCCAGGGATGCGACAGTATTTGCAGAATATTTTCACCCATTATGCTTTTCTTGTGTGCTCCTAGCAACGAAACGTCCCACAACATAAGCCTGGTCAAACCTCTTATTCTTAGACAAACATTACAGGCAATATCTCACGGCAGCTTCATCCCGACCGTCATTCAATGAATTACTTAGATGACGTTTGCAAGGTCGCAGCACTGCGGAGGATCGAGTGGTCACAGGTTTCAATAGAGGTCTAACAAAACTACGGACAGATTTCTCCTTGCAATTGCTTTCGAGATATTTTTTGTCTGAAACCCCTTCCGTAGTAGCTTTTAAGAAGCGAATCTCGTAACCCTGAACTAGTCCTTTGATGTAACAGTATACAAGATCTTCACTTTCGGTGCACACGGGATATGGATATTGTGCTTCCACCATACAGATAAAATCGTGCGGTGATTTTTTCAAATGGGTGTGTTCCTGCACCAGATCACTCCACACCTGCCAATAAACCTGAGTTCATTTTAAAAAGGTATTCTTAAGGTTTATGAGAAATGAGGTCTTGTAATGGCACTGAAAACAAAGAATAAATATGAGAGGGATAATTGATACCTAAAATTTACACCGATGCTGTGGTTGCAGATGGAATGGCGGAATTCATCCAACAGAACTGCAATACCTTAGTGTGTATAATCAAATATATTCTGACTCCTGTATTTTCACTTCAAATAATGGTCACTGGAATAAAACAATTTAGAGACCGCTCTCAGGACTCAACTGATCCTGAGCTTTGTGTAGGAGTGCTTTCTTTTCTGTACAGCTTTCTCAAGAGATAACATGTCTGTAGGTTGCTTACACAAAACTCTTTTGTATCAGTGAGTTCCTTTGGAAGTTCATAATAAAAATCACTGGAAATTCTTATACTTCTCCACACTTTTAGTCCTTCGCAAATCTGATTGCTTTACTCCAAAGTTTCAGTTACCCTGGTTTGGTTTTAGAACCGATAATTCACGGAGGCAAAAGTTTGTACCTCAATTCTAAGTGGGCCACATGAAACACCTCAACTACGTGACCTACCTGTGTCCCCATGAGATGACTCCTCTTCGGCGGAAAATGCTTGGTTCATCAGCTCTGGCTTTACAGGGCTGTTGTAGTGTGCGATTTTCAGTTGACCGATGTGTGAATCGATATTACCCGGACTAGGCTTCCGAACAGTCAGCCAATGAACTGGGCATTGCATCGGTTGCGCTCGACTGTTCAGCTGAACGTTCCATTCGCAGGCAAGTTCGCTTACGGCATCGGGCATTTGGACAAGAAGCGCATTGATAACATCCTGTGGTACAAAATGTGGACTCTTGGTTATAAAACTGAGGATACGCTTTGTGCAAACAGGAGGCAAATGATTGATGGGCAATACTTTCCGATTTCTGGCTGGTCCTACCCAGTATAAAAAAGGTCAACGTCACTTGAAAGTGCAGCCAAAGAAATATATCTTTAATCTCGAGACAGCAATGCATCGCATCTTTCTATCTGAGCGGAAATCATGGAGAGGATTGAGCACAATCAATCTAGAATAATAACATGGTCATCAATGGTTAGCCCGGTGTTCCACAAAATTCGCATCACCCACTGAGCTAAGAAACAAAATCTACTAGGAAGTAATGTTCTCCTTCAAAAATGGTATGCCCCTTGAAATACACTTATAATTCCTAGAGAAAACTTGTCTAATGTGCATTCAACGGTCAGTTTATAGTTTTTTTTACATCCCTATTCGGTTAGCAGTAGAATTCTCACTGCCTTCACTTACAGTTCACCCGGTCTCATTACGACACGTGGAACAAATATATAGATGTCAAACGTCACATAAGTACCGCACTCATCATAAGAGAGGGCGGTGTCCTTGCTGAGGCAGTTTGGACAGCCCATCAAACTCGTAACCTCGTACACATTTTGACTTCTCGATATCCATAATTATGGCACCAGTGGAAAGGTACTCAACTGCCCATCCTGGTTAATAAATGAATCTTGACAGGTTGACAGCAGTGCTGAACAGACAAACCTAACTCCATCTGTCGAAAATTACATCTACTCCATACTCTGCGACGAACGGCGATCATCAGTGCTCGGCAGAATTGTCTCCGGAAGTTGCCTATTTGGTGGAAATACATTAATCTAAAATGCTACAGAACGGATGAACCTCTGGCGCTGTAGCATCCACTGAATATGGACCTCTATCTTGGACAGCCGTATTTTGTTCTCTTTCTGCCTGTCTACAAAGTCGTCCGCAAGAATTGTTTTCTTTATGGAATTTGATGGAAAGTAAGCGTATATTGCACGTGCAGGCTGAATGGAATGAACTCAACAAGGCGTTTTTAAGTAACGCCTCATTTGGCTAGTAACCTTTAACCTTTTCTCAGACTGATGTACTGCGTATTTTAAAAAGCTTGGGAATGCTTGGCTCTGGATTCGATGCTTTCGATATTAACAGCATTCGCCAAAGCAGTCGTTGCTTTTACTTATTGAGAGTTGTGTGTTCATATCGGATAGATGTCTTGTTTTTTGGTGGGTCCGTTGCCTTGGTTAAATATAATTTAAGATGGCACAGTAGCAGTCAAAATTTAAAGAAATGTGATCCACTGGTTAATCTGAACAAGGCACTGAGAACGATGCTGTGGGTTGAATTCATTTCGCACACTCTTGCCCACCGAAACACCTGTAAAAAACACAAGACACAGTACAATGCAGCTTACGGTCTGACCGATTTATACAACCAGGGAAGAGTCAGGGTGCCCCTTAGATCTTTCCCAGGACAGGCTTAAAATGACCTGTGAATATGACCTCAAGGAACTTTAAACTTTGTCTCGGTCTGCTTTCTGCTAGAATATGGAAAGGTGAGTTAATTTCCACTCTGTGTCCTGTGCCAATTAGATACCTAGCGACCGACGATTTAAACCAAGATTCAATCAGCGTTGGACTTGGGTCAGCTGACTTAATGCTGAGTTTTTTGGTGCGTACTCCTCTGTTCGTGTTTCAAGCACCCTGTTAATTCGATCGATGCATGTATCGCTGTAGGTCTAGGCCAACTGAGAAATGCAATGTGTCGTGAATACAACTGAAGTCGGTATTTTATTTGCGGCAAAGGCGTAGGCCGCGTATATGCTTTCGCACTCAACTGTGCTGCATTGTAAGTCCAGTGTAAGTGTAAGTGTTTCTATTTAATTAGGAAAAAATCATGGAGAAAGCTTAAGGAAATTCACTGTAAATATTTTTTTATTACTTTGAATAACACTTTCGATTTATCGCTCTCAGCGAAGTGCCTTTCGATGAAGCGGTCAGGGTAGATATTTGCTCACAGTATATCTTTCTCCAACTCACTTACCTCTGTGAGTTTATCTGAGATTCTAATCCCTCTGGAATAAAGTCACCACTAACCCATATCTGTGCCGTAACGGAGAGAAACTCGAGTTTCGCAAGATGAATGTTATCCCGAAAATTTTGCGCAACCCCATTATATATGACAGTGACACCAAGGATGAGCTACTTTATCGTGAAATCAGTAGTACGATTTTGCCATCAAATTACGTTTCAACCGCTGTTTGGAGGATAACAGTAGAGAACCAGGCGCCATGACAAATATGTGAAAAATGCCACTTATTCTTCGTATCCTACTAAGATATACCAGTACCTGATCAGCCAATGGGGCGTGAGGTAGATACTGTAAAGTAGACTTTGTCACACTTTGCCAAGCTTCCTTCCATCGCATCAATCTCATCCGTTGGAGATGCAGCAGCATCACACCTGTGTTGTATCCGTAGCCCTAAAACGGACAGGAACAAAGTAGTGGTTGGTAGAGACAATTCATTGCCACTGCTGGTTTTTATGTCTAACCGCATAATCGGTGGGCGAGTAGGACCTGAAACAATTAAAAGCTAAAAGGCCCCATCCATAGAGGGAAAGCCGTCTAATAGAAACTAGTCCTAACGTGTGTATCGGAATTACTTTCCGATAAGTGTCGTTTTACCTTCTTCTTCATTTGTCCACTGGGCACAACAGTTAATATGCGACCTGTTAGCTGCTGAGGACAAAATAATCACCCTTCGTTACGAGGTTGATGTTTTATGTTCCGAGCTTTTGAGTGGAACAGATGGGAAACCGTCCCTGAAGCCACACTCATTTTGCGCGCACACAAAAAGACAGAATGTGCTTTTATTAAAACACTTTTATTTACCGGTTTTTAGGCCCAAAAAAATTTGTTTAAAGATGTGAAAAGTGTTTTGACGCACCATTAAACAGTTACTTCATTTATAGCCATATTAAGATTTCACTGGACACATTTTCATCGACATTCTCAGTTAAAACTTGTATCTATTCAGCACTTGTGTAACCAGATTATTGAAGATTTCAGGGCTTTCGCTCTGCCACTTTTTGTGGCTTATTTGCTTACGAATCAGCATGAGTGGTTCTTCCCCCCCCCCAGAACAACTCCAGCGAAAGTCACAAAACAATCTGCCTTGTTACAAACATATCAATAATAATACCTATTGGATATCTAGTTTTTTTTCGTGAGCTGCTGCAGCCTACATTCCAACTTTGTTAATTTCAATCGGCATTGCGGTTAAACACTTTTCAATCAGTGTTCTCGTTCAAATTCTTTGCCAAAACTAGTCGAGTCCAAAAAGCCTGTTCATCGATAAAATATCGCATCTGTAATGCACACCGAATCAACCTTTTGGGGTAGTACGAGGCTATTGGTTAATCTAGAATGACGGGAAATATTGTTCCTAATAGTAGACCTGTCTTTTGAGAAACTCTCAATGGAAGTAGCAGTGGGAAGCATTACGTGGCAACAAAAAGGATTCGTGGGTGGAGATATTTTCTACTTTTGGGAATATGGTTTTATTGGCATTTAATTGACAGATGTGACATGAGGATATTTGGGTAGTTGAATGGAGATTTTGTCTTGACAGTAAGGCCAATCTATGTAGAAAAGCCGAGAATTAACATACAGCTGTTTTATCCCTACTGAGAATCATCATCACCTCACGAAATTCAGAGGGTTTCGAACTCGCGACCTTCCGGTCAATGGTTGAGCCGTTGTTTGGCCATTAGTGGCTCATCAGGAGTGTGATTAGCTCTCAAGTAGACAGGACATAGAACCACTCATCCTCTAATCACGGAAACCACATCACGTGGCTCAGTGGAACTATGAGCAAGGTTTGTTGCCTGGCTCACTTATCTGTCACAGGCTGCCCCTTTATGGTTTACTGTTATTGAAAAAAGACCTGGCCGATATATGAATACACAAACTAAGCAAGACAACAGAAACAAACGGCATGCTGTAATATATCAGAACAAATTATAAATTCATCCAAATTAGTGGTTTGATGAAAGCTGTGTATCAGTTAGCCAAACAACTTAGCTAATAAATCCGCTTTTGTCGTTTGTAAATTGCATTGGTTTCATCTGTTCAGTTTACAGGATTAAGTGAAGCCTCAAAGGAATACGAATACATGAAACAGTTAGATTGTTATTTCTGACGTCTCAGAATTATAGAAATAAGGACTGACTGAGGACTGGGGATAATTGCAAACTCATGGTCCTTTGTTCGGATCAGTTAGTCTGAAACGTTTGTGCTTCTGGTAGGCTGGACAACGGAGGTCTGAAGTGTCTTATTGGGGTCGCGAGGATAGTACGCTGCGTAGGTGACTTACAAGGTGCAAAAGACCGATCGGACTATTATTCTCTCTACTTTTAAAGTCCATGTTTGTTCAATATCCTGTGTGGAAAGCCCCCAGAACGAGAGAGACATTTTGTTGTGGTACTTCACTGGTGAATCCTCATAGTCTGCTGATAAGTTCAGTTGCATAAATAACTAATGAACATCCGAAAGCAATGCGGGTTTTGTGTATAATAACTTGCATACCCTAACATTACGCATGAGGACAAGAAGCCCGTATTCTGTTTAGCTTTTCAATGAACAGGGTCTGCAACAGTTTTCCTGGTCAACCCCAAACTTCCGTGTTATCCTCCCAGAAGATGACGCCTTCGTTCAAACAGTGCTAAAGAATGTCCCATTGGTCTTTGAGGGTATTATATTCAAATGTGAGGAAAAAACGGACTTTGAGTCAAAAATACTGTAGTATTGGACACTGAAGTAATAGTCATGAAGGGTAGACTCCAAAAAGCTGCTCAAAGTGGAATCATTCCTGCCTATCAAAAATACCACCGTGGGAACTGCTCGAATAACTCAGCCATGAACGATTGCATGCCACGAAAGGAACGAAGAGAAAAAAGTAGGAAAGTTCTCCATGCTTTGTTTAGCTCATGCTGCTTTTAACAAGTTTGACGATTTTTGATCTGTCTTCGTTGAGAAAAATAACGGAAAGTCAAGACACGTTTACATTTTACTGGCACCAGTTATGGAAACACTCAAGCAATAGGTTAAATTTAAGAACGATATTTTTGTTGATTTCCCGAGGATCTATTAAGCAACATTTGCATTCTGCTTCAGTCTAAGGTATGGGCTTTGCAAGAAAAGCCTCACAATCAGAAAACTTTCCGTTCTGAAATTAATGCTGGTTATTTGAAGTGGCATGGATACAGTTTTGAAGAAAGAGATGAGAATTTGGATAGGTCTCGGAAAAACTTGTTTTGGCCGAATATAATTATTGCTGTGGATCGTTTCGATTTTTAATATTTTATGAGCAGTAATGTATACCATAATTAGGAAAAGAACACAGAGCATTTTCTTAAATTCGAAGATGGCCGATAAACGAATGGCTGACATAACTCGAGAGGTTACCCCTGAAAGGGGACGAAGTCCAAATACCAGTACGTGGTTTTGACCATGCGAATATGCTCCCGTTCGATGGGGAAATTCTAAATCTCTACTAACCATCGTGGAGTGGGTCAATGTATGCCGGATTGGTGAGGGAATGGTTGATGACATTGTGACTTAAACAGAGCTCTGCACGACTGCTTGAGTCCCAAACTGACGGAGGGAAATCTACCGCCACTTCGCTAGTTTAAATCAGTTGGGGTTAAAAAACCATTCAAACAAAAATTGACTGTTTGTCCTGAATTCGGGTTTACTGAGTGTCAGTGCCTGCCCTACCCAGCTGTCCTGACGCACCATACACATGAGACATTTACATGTGATAATAATTGACTAGATTTCATGTGTTCATTATGAAACTTACTTACCAGTGCGGGCCACACGGTATTTTTTGCTCCCTGAAGATACCACGGACTTTGGTTCCGAACCAGTCCAATCATCTGCAACGAAAATCTCGTTAGATAGATTCATTCAGGTTGAAGCACTACACAAGATGTCAAACACTGGGAAGTGTCAACTCCTGACAAGATAACGCACTGGGGCTGGCTGTTTGATTTCCATGATTGCCTTGGTTAACTAAATAAGCTGGTTGAAAATGGCATTGGCTGAAGATTTATTTCATCGCTTGATATGTCCCGTAGCATGTTCAGCTGACCAGAAAACCTATTTGTTCTTTTTGTTAGCCGATGGCGACTTTACTATTTGGTGGTAATGGTCGCAGTAAAATGTGCGTTCGAGGGGACCGCGTAGACCTCAGTTCACCGATCAGCTCCAAAGGTGAGCTGAAAGAGGTTTTATTACATTGCTTTAGACAATGAAGAGTGCACTCCTCAATCGATGCCGTTAGAGCGTACTTTCAGTTGGGCGGTTTGGCACTCAGACCACCTGTCAGTCAAAAGTTGCTTTTATACTTATTACTGAAAATGACAAACTCGACCGAGATATAGATTATTCTCTTTTCTGTGATGTTCTTCAACGGACCATGCGGCGAATAAAGCGCC
>SJOL01008821.1:623755-634190 GCA_004794785.1 Opisthorchis felineus
TATGTCGCCAGATTATTTGTAGATATGCCTGACTTACGGATCTCACCTTGCTGCATGCTTGAGAAACTGCTGCACCGTGGACCAGGAGGAAGATCAACCAACCAAATGCAAAAAATTGTAGAAGCAAGCAACAGTACTGAGGTTTTGATAGACTAACAGCCAGGGCCAACCTGCTACTGTAGATTGCCAAATTCGTTGTGGGCTCTTTTGTAAGAATGGGCGCTATCACCAGCCCTCCTCAGTTGTGTAAGGCAGCCTGCTTTTCTTAAATCGAGAAGCACTGACTGCGGGCTTCACCCCTATCCCTGAACAGTTCAAGGACCTCACAACGCGTCCAGTTTGTTCTGCTAATATAGGTATTAGCCTAACTGCAGGTAAAACGTCAAAAACATGAGAACACACTACGTCTGGTGCTTTGAAGGTAGGACCTTTCAGTTTGATTTCGGAAAGGAGAAGTGGAAATGTGCAATTCGTAGCTGCAGTTGTATAATGTCGTCCCTTGATGCAAAAGATCTTCCTTGAACTGCATTTCAAGGAGTAACTCATCCTGTGTCAGTAAGGCACATGGTTCACGCGTTTTGGTGTAGAGATTAACAAGCTTCTTGGGTAGCCACTAAAGTTTATTGTTGTTCTCTCTGTGGGTTACAAATAAGTCTATTACTACTGCACTAGTCTTCATGATCGGTTCTGTTAATTCTTGTTCTTATTCCAGATGCCTTTAAAATCAATCGTTTTTAATAACTCAGCTGGCAACATGAACGGAAAACCTAGTTTACCAAAGCCCGAGTTTTCTGATTGCTTTATTAAAGAATCGCGTAGTTCCGCAGTATTTTTTAAGAACTTAATTAACTATGTTTGAGGAAGCTGTATCACCCACTGGAGGTGTTACCAATTTAGGTACAGAAGATACCAGCCAGACAATATTGGCTTCCACCAGGTGGTTGATCCACAATATTTACGGGAACAAAAAGTGATTATCGCCAGAAAATGTATGCTTGTTGTCTTGTAATAGGAAAACATTGGAAAATGCTACTGTGTTTAAGAAGATGGCTATTAAATGTACAGTAATGTTGCTTGACTCACTTCATACTCATGGACGGAATACAGTGAGAACTGCACGCCCGGAAGTTCCCACGTTTGGAGTAGAGAATTCAAGCTGATGAACGCATGACGGTCCACTATCATATGAAGATGCAGCTGAGGAAACCGGTAGTTTTCGCCACTGATTTTTTGTTTGTTTCGCTCGTGAGATCGATTTTCGCCACTGCAGTTATATGTCCACTGTGCGAAGTATAATATGCTTTTCAACAGTGTGGATGTTTGTCGTGCAGCCTGCGCTCCTCCAACCACCATAGCTAGTTGAATCGGAAGAGGACTATCTATCTAAAGGAAAAATAGGATTAGCAAGCACTAAATAATCAGTAACTCAACAGCGTAACTGTATTTATTTCTTGTTTTTACCCTGCGCTCATGTGGTGCGCACGAGTTCATAAATGCAGAAAGTTTCCGGGAAAGGAAGGCAACCTACAATTTCTAGTAGCCAGAGAACAGGAATGGTTCTTGAGAATTCGAGAAACCATTGTTTGGCCTAGTTGGATGATGTGATTACTGATCTAACTAGCCCTTAAACACTTGTGTTTATTGCAAAGAGTCAACAATCATTATGGAAGTGTAGCAGTTACGAATCCACGAGAACTGCATTTCATGGGAAAGTTGCCATCAAGTTCAGAAAGTTCAGTATTTCTAACCCAGGATCACATAGTGAATTCTTCCAGCCCACTTAGTGGGTCCAAACAGGGGCGTACTGCCTTGTGTGGCTAACAATTTTAGGATCTCTCACAAAATCGCTCACTTTTTACATGGCTAAAGTTTTCTAACTTACAAATGAAAACAGCGGAATTCGTCTACAGCCAGTCTTTTAACGATGATCAAATTTTGGTTGGTCTCAAATTCATGTTCTTGACCTCACAGCTGTGGCATTTACGACCGAATCCTCCTTTCGTCATTCATCACTTTGTTTCTTCTGTGAAGCTAAGCTGTTTGTTCTATAACTTTCTGGTGAAGTATCATCACCTTGTCTGTGTGATTGAAAGCTGTGTATTTTTGCGTGATCTTAGAAACCGTGCTCGCTTCCAGATGCTTATCATCGGCTGATTTTCGTTTAGCTGTGTCCGACTTCCGCAGCACTAATTTCAGTAGCCTGGCGATCGAAACAAATTAAGTCAAATCATGTAACTAAGAGCTGCATCTATCCAGAGGGTACTTGGTTGTTGTCCGATATCTAGTCCAAAGGAAAACTCTGCGCTAGCGAAAAATCGGTCTTTTGAAGGTGAATGTATTCCACGCTGATCTCCAGGACACATTGCAAACCAAATTTATTCTTGTCTAAAGTTATAATGAGCGCACGCCTCACAAACATCTAGGGACAATCAAACCTAAGACCTTGTGATCAGTAGTAGAAAATACCTATTCAGAAATGAGGCGGTTTAGCGGGTAACCAACCTGTACTCAGATAGAATATCGCACTTTAACTAACACAGTTTTATTACGGTGTTTACCGTACCCTGGTGTGACACTTTATAAGATGAGAGTCGGGAGATTCGTAGGGCTTTTATCTCTTCTGCATAATAGTAGTGAGAAGATGTTGAGGATTTAGTTAGTAACTCTTCCCGAAGACAATGAATGACGATGAAATTGACGAAGCTACTGCTACTGAAATGCCCGAACGTGTAAAAGCCATCTGGTGATCTCGCCGTTGACTAAACAGTAATGAGTATCGTCAAATTCTTTTCAGTATGGCATCCTCTTACCGTGAGCCCACTTGCTACCAAATTTATGACTTTAAAGGACGTGGATAAATTCCGGTCCGCATTACATACAAATTAAGAAACTATGACGGTGACACTACTTCACATTTGAAATTAAATTTCTTGAAGACTGGTGGAGTTGCATGGGATAGGGACTCAAAGTGCCCCTCGTGGCTAGTAGTGCACAATGTGCGGCGCACAGGCTATCCCGGCGTTCCTTTACGAAGATGTTCAATGAAGTTCCTTGTTTCCAAATTAGGTAGTATAGGACGATTGCTCAAAATCCGCAGTTATCCCACGACCGGTTTCATCCTGCTTAGGGTCACTTAGACAGACGTATTCTCCATAATCTGAGCCCATCAATCCCTAACCTAAAAAACAATTTGGTTGACTTTTTACTTTATAACTCATGTGCACGAAGAAACCGCTGGAGCTGAAGACTCGATGGAGTTTCCAGTGGCCAACATCACATTGACGTCCTTCGCATAATGTGCAGCACACAGAATAACTTGAGGCTTCGTTTCGAAGATATCAAATGAAGTTCAGTTTGTTTTCGAATTAAGTAATATGCAGTGATTTCTCAAGATGCGCACACAACCAACTACCGGTTACTCCCTGTTTGGGGCTCACGAGGAAGGTGAAGTTACCGGATATTAAACAGCCGTCCTATACTACTCAATTCAAATAAAGAAAATTCGTCGAATATCTCCGCGACGGAACCTCCAAGGAGCCTGTGTGCTGGACATCAAGCGAAAAAGTTACCGAAGTGCCAGTGATCACGAGGGACTTTATCGAGTCTCCAAGTCCATAAATTTTATTATGCATATGAGGTTTAAAGCATAATCTTGACCAAATGGCTGGTCTGAGTGGACACCTGAGTTTAAAAAAACAAGTAAAAGTATAGTTATGAAAAACTAAGCATAATTCATCAATCTGTGTTTCTTTGCAAAAGGATCAACTGGATTCCATTGTAAAGAAGGCGATGGAGTAAAACCAACGTCATGAAATGCTTTACACTTTAACTAACCCCAAATTCATAAACGTGCAACAACATCAAAAAGAAATACATGGATATACGCCAGTAGTAACACAAACCTACCTCCGCTGTACAGTAGCTTAGGAAAGGGTTAATTTTGCAAATCGGACTGCACAGCGTCTAATACTACCTGTCTTCGTGTGCCCTGTCCATATGCTGCAGGTCAGATTTCCCCAACTTAATGATTGTCAAAAATCGTCAATAATATACGTGATGATATGCCTTGTTACGTGCGAAATGATAATATGGCCAAAATAGGCTGAGTAAAGAAGGACCACTTTTCCGGAGAATAAATTCTGCTATGCTCTGGATTATTGAAACGGGTCGCTTTACCAAATGCAGTGATCGCAGTTATTAGGGTCAAATTGGTCCTTATTTGCTGAGAGGATCGATCAAAACCGCAGACATAAAGGACGGCTGAATGAACCTTAAGTTTCTACATACATTTTTAAAGTGCAAAACATTAAATATTCTGCCAGGTTGGCCCTCTCTGAAATGCTATCCTCCCACCGTGGTCAGTAAACGTGAAGTTCTACAAGGGGTTCTAGCGCCAAATTTTTCCTTAGGATCCCATTTAGTGAAGCAGGAAAATTGCACATTTTATATTTCACATCGTAATAAAACCACCACAATATTAATTGTGACACACTGTTTCGTCTTTCTTTAATACGTATGATTATTTATCATCAGATCTACGTCAGGTAAAGAACATGACTCGATCAAAGCGGTTCACCTGATAAACAAAAACCAACATATCGGTGACTTTTCGTGTATTCTAACGAAGTCAGACAATGGGGAGACCGACTTTTACAACGCCATCAGATGTGTCGATGAAAATCACGGTCGGTAGCTGAGGTAGGTTGGACCTAGCCTAAACTGCCAACATCCTGGTGCTCTTCCACGCTTGCACCATCAGAATGAGAAACCAACAGTGTTATTCGAGAGACTTGCATGGCTTCAGAGGGATAGATATTCCACCCTAGGTCTAGAAATGTGCTTCGAAGCATCACGAACTGAAAAATACATGATCTTCAAAATCGCCTTCAGAAAACAGTAAGTGGAAATTTCTCCGGCTTCACAATTTTTCGATGGTACCGCAAAGTTTAAACTGACAATCGTCAACAACTTAAGTGTTGCTCGCCAATGCCCCGTGAAATTCTCCAAATAAACCAAATAACCGTCACTTCACCATCTAGAAACGAAAACATTTTATTTGCCACGATGTGGTCATCTAAGGACGGGGGTTATGTAACTGGATTACTAACTGCATGACCAAGCTTTAATCAAGGGGGTGATACCGCTGAAGTTGTAAGTGGCTGTGACGTTGATTAGAGGAACCAGACCACCTACCGATAAGGTGGTGCTC
This sequence comes from Opisthorchis felineus, assembly GCA_004794785.1. Lineage (NCBI taxonomy): Eukaryota > Metazoa > Platyhelminthes > Trematoda > Opisthorchiida > Opisthorchiidae > Opisthorchis > Opisthorchis felineus. The sequence goes on from SJOL01008821.1 coordinate 628,965, forward strand.
TATGGTAGATCTCATGAGGATTACACAGAAGTCATGGGACTATCAATTAGTGTGGAAAGTCCAGAGTTCAAGCTCGTTAGCCAGACTCAGGAATGTGCATCAAAGGTAACAAGTAGCGCTAAACTTGGGTTTAGGGTATCTTTTCTCACCATTGCTAAACAAAAATCATTTTTTATGTATTCATCGTCCTCGATTTCCGAAAAGACGGGAGCTGATGGGGTAAAAGGTGTCGAGATCTTAAGAGCCCTCTTAGGTAAAGGGTTAGCAATTTGCCTGTCAATCCAATAGTAACGTTTCGAGGAGGGGAAGGAACTGGTCCTTTCAGGGGGTTCCGTGTTCGTGCAGAAAAATAAGGTGCCCAATAAACTTGACAAATTTTTGAGAGTCTTCGTCTAGCTATTACCATTCTTCTGCAACTTCGTCCTTAACTCATCGAGTATGTGAACGACGCGTGTGGTCTCATTTGCTCTTCTTGCCATGAGCACTGAGTTCATGCACGGATTATGAGTCGGCCACTGTTAAAGACGAGTATCCTGATTTAGTAACCATGATACTCTGGGTTAGACAAAGCAGGGATACGATGTCTTACTAAAAAATGTCGCAACAAAAAACGATATTCCGCTTTGAACTTGAAGAGCGCACGGAGGAATTATCTGTTGCGCTGGGTGTGGCTCCTCAAGTCTATAGCACCAAAAAACACCAGAAAATAAGACAGTAATCTGAACTACTGAAAACTCCAAAAGGTACTTCTTATCGTGTATCGCCAAGAACAAAACAGTGGTCGGTTTATCGTTTGGATTGGCAAGTAGTTCCTTCCTAAGCTCCTTAAAGCAATATAAAATTGTCAGGTGATCTCGGCTACCGGAAAACCTCACTTTATGTCTTTCAGTTAGCCAGCTTAGCCATATACACTCACTAGGTTGTATTCTTCTCACCAATGAATATCGCACATTACCCCAAGTGTCTCTCAGGTATGTGGTTCTTCTTCCAGTTTACTCTTTAGATCAGCTGGATTTGGTCCGAACACGAGCATTCATCGCTGTGCATTGTAAACGATGATACAGTTGCTGAATAGGTGTTGCGCTTAGACAAAAACTGGGAGCGTTTGCCACCTTCGATGCAATCTCTATCTGATTAGAGGTTGTTTCTCAGAAATCACATCTAAATAGTTTTATTCTGATTCTTCTTACTTTTTCAAGCAGGATTCAGAAATCTTGGCAAGAAATGCATTAATTTTCTTTTTGAACCATTTCGTTCTGCTGCAATCCATCTAGTCCTCATTCTCGTGTATTTTCCCTCGCTCAAGCCCCAGCAGCAATCAGCCATGTTAAATTCTCTAAATGTTAAGCCCGTCTCGAAAGTAAATCTTCCTGGTGATCATTGCTCGATGCTGAGCAAAAGATAGAAATCATTATGGGGCTTAAAAATACTTTTTGGGGAACATCTGTCCACTCACTTGACGCAAGGGATGATAGTGCTCCCTTAATGCTGACTTGGCTTGTTTTGGCCATGATAGCATTGCTCATATGGTGATTTGGATGACATTCCTACGAGCTTGTGCTTTTAAGCTCAATGGTGAAGGGGTGGATATACGCAAAAATAACGGATGACCACAGTGGCGATCCGCACGTTTTATGGAATAAAATGTCAGGCTACTTTTCATAAAGCTGCATTTGCTGGCTGATAAAATCTAATGACAGAATGGAATGAACCATTACTGCTCCAAAAACTAACGAATTATTTTTAAAATAAATTACAGTTTAACGGGAGTCTAACCCAAACGACAACACAAAATCATTCGAAACGCTGGGCTGACAAGTCAGACGTGTGCAGTTAGTTTGACAGTAGTGACATTTTTGGATTTTTAGCTAGTATATTTAAAAACGGGGAGTCATCATAAAGCCTTCCCATCATCATCCAAAAAAAAATACAAACTGCTGATTACTGTTTAACCGAGCGCGTGGAAAATGAGGTAGCTTCAGTCAGTTTAGGTGGCACATAAATTTGTTTCTAACCTTTTAACTGCACTGAATTTCCCCGTCATAGAAGTCGTCATCATGATGAGTGTTTCTAACGGCCAGACGTTGCGTCCATAAAGAGAATTTTGAAATATTGAAAACAGCAGTTTACGAGTGATTGTTTTTAACTAAGGAGAGCAGATTTACTAGGGAGTGGCTTCAAAATCTGAGGTGTGCTAACATCCTCTACTGATGTAGTAAATGGACAACTCTGCAAGTTAGCAAGGAATTTTTCTGTTTCTTAACACCTCTGTTCTGCAGGATTGTCACATAACGTTGTGACGTCAAAGATGGCAAAAGACCGACTGGACTCCAACAATCAAGGCTACTGTTAACTGTTGTAGTAACTGTCGATGTGTGAATGCTTTAGTTCCCTTTTTGCTCATTCTTTCATTCAAATAAAATATCCTCGGTTGCGGAGTAGTGCACAAGAAATAATGCATGTCAGTTTGGAAAAGGGAGCGATCGGAAATGAAGGGTTAAAGTTCCGATCTAGATTAAACCCCGTGAAGTTTGAGCACACCATCCACTTTTTTCACATCTCCGCTGATAACCACAAAAAAAGGACACTGGGTATCACACTCGGAATTAGGACAAAATTTACAGAGAAGATTAAATGACGGTGTTAGTCAAGGAAGTGGAGTAAATGCAGCTAGAGTGCACCGTGCGAAGTGCGCACATTCCCACTACCAACGTAAGGAGGAAAGCCGTTCGCCGCGAATTCATTTATAAACAAATACCAACTAAACGGTTACAAACTATTGGACAGGAAAGTAAACGTCTTATATGCACATAATTTTTAAAAACTGAACATTCTCAAGCGTCTTCTTGAACTTTCGTGGATATTCGCTGACTATCACGCAATTGCAAATGAACGCTGCAAAGCAGTTCCACAAGTTCCGTAATAAACCTCACCTAACTGTGCACTGAGGATGTCTCCTTGTATGGTGACGAAACGTTTGCAAGTCAATCGCCAAGCTCGGCGAACAGATCAACAGCCACCTGATCAACAACCAATAAACCTCATCTTCCATTAGACGCTGGGCGGTGCTTAGAGAAAACAACAGGCTACTCGCATGCCTCATCAGTAGTATCCGCCGCTACATCCATTACGTCAGATCAACATCGAAAAACCCTTCTACGGACAGCTATGTGTTGGTGTTGTCCTACTGATTCTTACCATACTTGGTTTGGGATACCGTAAGCTTCAGGTAAGCTGGACATTCACAAGTAACTTGAGTGGTGATGATAAGCAGCTACCACTGTATGATGCGGAGTCTTTGTAGCATATAGGGAGCTCAACTACGCAATGGTCGTGGTGAGTGAGTACACAGCCCGATAGGACAGCTTTACGTCCTCCATTAGCTCCCAAAACAATGAACCTCAGTCTTCTTCACGAGATGGTACACGCATGGCACATACTTTTCTACCAGGACGAGTTGGCCGTACCCTTCCTGAAAACACTACTATTGAGGATCGCTCCATTAGGTTTTATTGTATGAAAGGCTTTTGGAGACTGGTGTAGGAACTGGTTTGAGTGATACTATTCACGATTGCTAACTGTATGGTTTTAATTTTTTATAGCAACTGTAGATACTCACAGATGTCAAAAATGGAATAAAAATGGTGAACAAAGATTCTTTTTCGCGGTTAGTCCCCTTACCTTATGAATCACAAGTCTAGTGAATATTGCTCAGAATTCGTTCGCAACAGGTAAGTGAAAGTTACGCCCAATTGTGTATAAATTTGTAAGAAGGAGTACATGGCCCAGTAAATACTGGTCCCTGACGTCAGTGACGGACAGGTTTCTGGAATATCACTCCATCAGCGCATGCATTTCACTCCCAAATTTTTAACCAAATAACTCAGAGTTCCATCCACCTGTTGCCAGCGACTTCTGACATGTCATATAAGTGAATCGTGTGTTGGCTTAGAGGATAAGGTGGAATGCAAACTTTGTTTACTATCTTCATTCTAATCACAGAAGAATGCTCTAAATGTTTTACAAAGCTGACCAAACCACACTGATAAACAGCGGCCCGCAGTTTTTTGGAAAAACGTTGACCTACTTGCTCTAGTCGATCGTCGTTTTTGCCCGGTTCTGAAGAACGCTCTTTTGACAGCCATGACGGTTCTGTGCCTTGTTCACTTTCAGCATTCTTCGTACATCCCTTAAGCAACAGGCTTCCATCTCGCAGCACAAAGATGAATGCCATCAACAAGAGCAACAATAGAACCTGACTGAAACGTCTTTGCAATTTGCTTTTGCGTGATTTTCGCCACAACATAACGATGTTCCGAGTTTGAAATCAACTGTGCTGCAGATGAAACTTCTTCATCTCTGTAAAAGGAATTAAATTGAATAGCATCCGTTACATTTGAACTGACTTATCTTTACAGAATCGAATAACCAGCGAATGGAAGTCTAATATCGGTAGTTTTAGTCAGCTACTCACCGCTTTTCTTGATATGCTAGCACAGCACCTCTATTCAGTGGAAAATATTATTCTGAGTCTCCCGTAACAAAACTGATAGAAAACTTTTCAATACGGTAACTGGCAACTTAAATGGTGCTTACGTTCAGCAACACTTTAATCAATGCTTTACCCAAAATACTTTGTGATAATCACTTGCAAATTAAGTTGGCCTTAACCGGCCACCAACCTGAAACTCACCAGGTTCTCTCGTTTATAGAAAACAGGCTTGATGGAAGTTCATGGAGTAGACCTATCTGGTGAGCCTTAAGAAGGGCGAAATCAATGGTGAGCTATTCGGAGTTCTCATTAACCCTGTGGCAAGTATTGAATAGTGAATTGGTTCTGACTTTTCAATGTTGTCCTAAGACTGTGTACCCCTCAACGTAACTTTCAGCTCATTGTATGTTGAATAACATCTTGCTAACCGTGTTGTACTGCAGTCTCGGGGACAGCCTACAAATTTATGAGATATTTTAACTTATTTACTTTCCGAATTAGTGACAGGATTTACTGATTAATCGTAGTATTGGAGTACTAGCCTAATACTTAGTTCACTTTTCAGCGACAATATACTTAACTTGTTAGGCCAAATCCATCGGTATCATACCTGTGACAAGAATTACGAACGTCGCACCGGTTTCTTCTGTTGTCTTTTCTCCCCTTGTTCGTGAATTCACTTAGTTCTAAACGTCTAAACGGAGATCAGACGTCTCTTATAGGAGACTCCCCAG
>SJOL01008821.1:652777-704347 GCA_004794785.1 Opisthorchis felineus
GAAATAGCTTGATTGGTGTATCTGAACAACTTACGGAAATGTATTACAATCCAACCCACACGAAACAGCGCCGTTTGATTGTCTGCTTAGGACAGAAACTTTGGACGTGACAAAATCTTCTCTCCACTCCTGGTTGAAATATGCTTTTCACAGTGCGTTTTGATTGGTTATGTGGGACCTAAATTGGAGTTGTTTGAATTCAAAACATTGTCAACGGATTATTGGTGCGTGTTCAGGCAAGAACACCAATGTAAACTGAATGGTCCAACACTATCAGGTTTGGGTGGCGACCAAGTGATTGGATTTTTATTACCTAATGTGATGATGGGACTTTGAAGTATGGACTACAATAAATCTCAAATTGTGCACAGGACATTCACCGGTGCTGATATTTTTACAGGATGAAGTGTTATCAAGATGCGTTAACGGTCGTATTTCTCTGGCAAGATAAGGGGCTCAACCCTAAGTGGTCTCACCTAAAAGATTGTCTTCCCTGTTGGGCATCATCGAAAATCTAACAAAACATCTTTTTGGTTCCTTTCATAGTATAGATTTCTGTCGAAACAATCTGATATATATATAATATATTACCGAAAAACGGTTTCCACACAGACGATAGCGGTTTCTACTGTCTCTCTTAGAAACACTTCGTCGCCGTTATTTACTCCGTTGCCCCGCCAACCGTTATTGCTCACTGGATCTAAGTAGCTCTGATTCCTTGTGGAAATTCTTCGGTTCATGCAAATTTATCGCCTGGCTTGATGAAAATTTATCAAACCTTATTGATAACAACGCTGTGAATAAATGATATACCATCTGTACAGTGGAGACATGGTCGGATTCCGAAGGTTGCAGCTACGCCAGACTAATATTTCTTACCAGGATGCATGAGGCAGGGGTTCTTTGGACTGGTCATAGGTATTGGGTTATGCATCAAACCATAACACTGCAGCGAGCAATTGCTCCACACTGAGCAAGGAGGTGCCGGTCAACATCAACTGTCTTGTGTTTCAGTATAATACAATACTTTTTCCGCACAATACCATACAACAATATCCGCCTGGGCTTTCCAAAATGAACCATTCCGGTTTCCTTGGATAAACACGCGGCACATGTGTCTCTGTGGCAATATATCAGTAACATCATCAGTTTCAATGCTCATTCACATCATGTTTTCTCTGATATCGTGAAAACCAATTGCACAGCCCAGCAGTCACATGACTTGGTGCACCAGTTGCCTGACCTAAGGAGGATTCATTTTTTCATCTTCATACCGTACACGATACCACGTGCCAGAAAAATAAGCTCTTGAAAAAGTCATTTTATTTTTCCGTCAACGGAAAGACAGTCTTTAGAACATGCAAGGAGAAATATTTACAGACAATACAATTCACCACCGCACGGCAGGCAAACAGGGCTTACGGATCTTTGGTCTACTACGGGACGTCTTTCATTTTATTTCGTACTGCTCGCTCATTGTTACCACTAGACAATCGAGCTACTCCATAGACAGCAGGGTTCGGCTGCGAGTAGTGGTCAGATCTTCCGGAAAGGTAAGGAGGTGCCACCCAGGACCGACACTTTGTACACTGACCCTTTCAAACATCGTCTAAATTATGTCAGATTAGCAAATACCATTTTTGCCTTCAGGGAACGGGAGCTTGTCTCAGAAATCACTTCACCGCCAGTAGGATTAACCTATTCGATATAGAAGAAGCAACTCACGACTTTGATGCCAGACTAGGTGTGGCTGCGGGTCATCCATAAAACAATGGTTGTGAGCTTGGATAGTGACAAGTTTGTCCGTATCTGTTAGCATTCAACCTAAGATCGTAAAGTAAAGCTTTAACGGTATTTGGATATTTGTCCTGTACAAGGACGACATTCCCGTAAATCCACACCCTGTATCTGCCTGCCAGGAAGCATATCCGCCCAGTTATTATCAACCGTGAGCACGCAGGAACGGTGGTTTTTTGAGTAAACACAGGGTTTCACATGTCTCTTTCTTATTAGGCAATTAAGTTGCCACAAAGCAGGCAGAGTTCAAGGATCTGAAGTGCTCAGCGGACAGCAGTCAGTCAGCTAAGCAGGTACTCAAAGTGCTCGACCTAGTGACTCTTATGTTGGGGAAGGTTCCGCGGGATTCACAGTCATTCTCATTATGTTTGCTCGGAAGCCTACAAACCTGAACAATCAAACAGACAACAATGTCCAGACCATTCCTGTTGCTTTGGCCTGCCTTAATCTTTTATAAGACCCAAGGCGATAGGACTTTTGTGGCCTGCTCCGGCTATAGTACGGCAGGATGGTCCCCTGAAGGCTTATTAGCTACTGGAAACCCATGGATCGAGTGGAGTGGACCACGAATACAGTACAATGGCTGACGTGTTTTATTGACGATCGGTGCGCTGTAAGACGGTAGACTTTGCAAACAGTAGTTCAGCCACAAGCCTACTTTAGAAAGATGCTCTAGTAACTGGTTTTACTGACCTGGTCTTGTTCGCAAGTCATCATTCTAATGCACCTCGTATTTCTTGACGAGATGGCAAAGACCTGTTTTAGTAGGATCAGCAGTCATCGATAGAACTCTTCTATTTAAGACTGATAGCGAAGATATCCGTCGTGGTCCAATTTCACCGTGAGAAAGTCGATTGTAAAGTTTAGACTATAGGTTTGGGCTAAAGATCCGAATGCATTTACTAAGAAAAGTGCTAAGATCTAAAGCAGTACTAAAGCAGTACCCACGGAGCAACAACTGTTCAACAAGCAACGAATATGAAAAGGTGGCATCACAAGGTACGAGTTGAGGCCACCTGTTGTCCAAGCTTGCTGGATGTAAGGATTTTGAAGGATTCCAGATTGTGAACGCTATAGTAGCAGAGGGTAATGTTGAATTGTTCTTCACTTGCAACCCGGCTTTCTGTGACACTGGTCGAAAAGGAGAGTAGAGATAAATGTAGTTAATCTGCTGCCCATTTGATTCACAATGGAGTTAAGAGCCGGTTACTGATTACTTTCTTGCGGTCTACGTAGCTGAACTGACAGCTCACGCGGAGACTGTGGTTGAAGAACCCAATCTGCGAGACATCAGGGGGGAGCGGCGGGTTTTTAATTGACAAAATTATTTAATGGACCCTTCATGTCGTGAGATTATCAGTGATTCTCCGGTTGTACTACGAACACATAAACTGGCGAACGCTAAACAACTCGACCAAGATTTGGGTACAGTAACGAGCTAAATGAAGCCTTATATACAAACCGCTACGCCTGTTATGGAAAGCCTACGGACAAGAAGAAATCCGATGATGGTCATCTTCGATGACTGTGACATGTAAAAGTGTTTTATGCCTTCAACCAGAGCTTTAATCCTGATTGACGTGAGGTAGGTTAGTGAGTCATTCATATCATCGCACGGCCATCGATAAGGTGCAGTCATCGGGTGCTTCAAGCATTGGTCAAAAGAAGAGCTAACTTAGCCGGGGTCCACCGCTCAATGGAAGTAATGCTGTTCTTGGCACATTATGGTTTAGTAACCAACAGAGTTCATCATAGACAGGTGACGGTTCCCTACCACAGCCTGGGGACGCACCTGGTGTCATAGAGGTTGGCCCTATCCGACGATTTCCTTGGCAAGCCCTGTGCAAAATAACCGCGGTTTTTCTATCATTAGAAAATCCGAACCACCAGAATGAAGAGTTTGGACTGAGATTTTCTTTGCATTTCGCATGAGTATCCCGAATTTTATCCAATTAGAGCCACCTGGGAGGTTATGGCTCATGCCCAATTCCGGGAACACGCCAATGTTTTCTAGAATACCCTTTTGGAATTTAGCTCGCACTCAAAGTTCGGTACAACTTTACACAAAGGAAGAATCTCCAAATAGAGATCTGTGTAGGAAAAATTGTTTTTTTACACACTTGTATGTGTTCCTCCTTCGGATCAGTTTTGTTCTGGAACTCTTTTTTGGGCATCCTTATTGAGGAAGTCCCTCTTTACGGAAGTTTCCGCATCAAAATCAATGTATACTATTGATATTGCGAGGAAATTTGAGGAATTTTTAATCGAGAGTATACCCGCTACTGAACAAGCTACCGTTATTCAACACCCAGTTTAGATTAGAGGTCCGAATGTATTTACCAAGAAATGTGTTAAGATCTGTAACAGCAGTTGAGGGTCTAAGGAGCAACAGCTGTTAGCAAACAACTCTACGCCAAACAGACGAGAATTATTGTACAGCAGTTTCATCCCCACTGAGAATCACCAGCAGTGCAAATCTTGCATATCTCCAGGGAGATACGAACTTGCGATTCTCCGGTCAGTAAGTGAAGACAAAACCATTCGTCACGAGCGGCTGATCAGCAGTGTGATTGACTTGCACTCAGACAGAATATTGCACCACTCACCTTCAATCACAATTCACATCACCCGGTCACTGGAGGAGCCATGGGAGACTCAAATGAATCCCTCATTTATGCTGCCACTTAGTTGAGTCTCTCCTTAGGGCTAATGTACAGTGCAAATGAGTGAATGTTGCATGTTGCATGCTAGTTGATTTGCAAGTAGAACACAAATTGATAGAGACTCGGGGACTAAGCTTACCTGAGCCAAAGAAGAGTGAAACCGGTGGTGGGCTATCAGAGAGTTTTCAGTAACTCTATGAGGGGTGTTCCGCAATTTCTCGAATGTCGTACAACCGGAACATGAAGCCACCCACAAGCAGCTTATTCACTTAAAGAATAACATAAACGAGTTATCTGCTAACACCAATTCGGTTTGATAGTTTGTTTGCATAGTCGCACATTGGCAAGATCTGAGCACTATCTAGCAACCATCAGTGGCAATATCCAAAATTCACAGACATCCTATTCAGTTTACTTGGGCCAAAAAGCAGTGTCAGCTATTAGTCATTTAAGACAGTTCCTTACCGTACAGTAAGCTTCTGACTGTTTGGTGAATGGCGTTGTTTTGCCACAGTTGCTATTGATGCAGGACTGCCATGGGAAAACCGGTTTTTTGACGTCTCAGTGTGGACGGGTTTCCCCAAAACGATCGCACGCCACTCCTTGGCTGGAACGGAGCTTTGTTGCAGCCTTCCCAGACAAGCGGTTTTCATTTGGAAGAAACTCTTCTGAGAATGGTTTACAGTGTTCACTTAATGCGCATGGCTGTGACATCCTGGTATTGGCAATATAAACTAGAATCCAATGAGTAACTGAATAAGGTATGACACTCCACAGTACATAAACCTCTAAGCTGGGAGTGGAATAGATCCCATAAAATGTTTGCCTGCGTCTTCTAATACGGTTTCGATATCATCGTCCTGCAATCCAATTCAAGCACTGTTCATATTTAAAATGTTCACTTCGAATCAATCCTGCGTGGACAAACACTGTTCTCAGAAGTTACACATCCATCGATGCTTGACGGAGTTAATTTGATAACATTTGAGATAAGGATAGGAAATGATCTTTTCAATAAAGTCCTGAGACTGTAAATGCTAAGTTCGTTCTGATATGTTCCTACCTTTCACAAAATGACGGAACAAACTCGAAACTTTTAGTCGTCTATCGATCTTTCTAATGAGTCGTCCTTATGGCAGTACTGACTATTATAGTAGTGCTTCAGAGCGTCAAGCACAGTAGCTTCTCCAAACAGTGGACAGCCTCGTGGCCAAAAGAAACAATTCGCTTCCATGATGCGTTCATTCTTCTGAGTAAGTTACCCCCTCATCATCTCGATTCAGGAATTATTCAGATAGGGAACCGTTTTTTCCCAGACATTCTGCTTTTTTTCGAAGGTCACAATAATGGGTGTGAAGCCACTGGCGCCAGGCGTACTGCACAGCTGCAACTAGTTATCGACTAGTATTGGTCGAGCCTAACTGGTGCGTTATTTTTAAAGTCTATGGTAACTGAGAAGACCCATGGATATCAAAAAGAGTAACATTGTCGCTTGATGAAAAACTTAACTGGGCGATTGAATAAAACCCGGACTGATTTGAAAACTCTTATTGAACACGGCAACTGAACTTTGAAACGATTAATTAGCTGTACTGAATGTAGATTGTTTTATTACAAAGTGAACGATACTTCGCCAGAGTGATACTGTGGCACAAAAGTGAAGGGAACGAATCAATAATACTAGTGTTTTCGATATCTCGTGAAATATCGTAAAATATCGTGGCATTTTTACAATATGTAACGAAATGGTCAATGATGCAGGCATTCAAGTAAAAAGTAATAAAAGTTCTCACTGAACCAAAACATTAGGACCTCATCCATCTACCTTCGCGGATGCTCTTGTCACATGAGCCGAAAACCAGGGCACATTCAGGCATCAAGCGGAGTGTTTTTGAAGTAGCATAAACAACGTGGGTCCGTGAATTCAGTTTGAGGCTGTTTTGGAGGTGTCCACAGGACATCTACCAGCCTACCAATGGTCATACGTTTCGTTGTCCATATTGATTGGTTCATGAGACCCCTTTCTGTGCACTCAGAAATTCCTCTGGAATTCTACTCGCGTGGCTGTCAGGAAGCCCGATTAGTTAAACCTTACCGTTTTAATCCATGTAGTGTTTACTGTCTTTGAGTTTCTCACATGCACGACATTGTATCGTAAAAATAAACTGAATATGTTATGACTTTGAGGAAAAGGTATGAAAACGATGTCCTTTAGGGTGTGTTACTCGTTTATAACGACAATTAAGAGTAGATCAGGAATGATCGCTAGGAGGCTTGGTAAATTCTAAAACATGACTGATATTAGTCTTCAGTTGAGTTTTCTTCCTGGCAGTGAAGCCATTCGATACTGAAAAGCCTAGGAGCACCGACGGCAAGTCAGTGTGTGGACACATTTTGTGATTTCCGTGGATGAAAGTTGAGTGGCGTCGTATCCTGTCTAAGTGCGACAGTGCTTCTCGGCTTTTCAGCATAGATTGACCTGTTAAGACGAAATCTCAATTGAAAATTAGCGAATATCCTCACACTAAGATAGTAATCTTGCCTATGAAGTCCTTACAGTGGAAAGTTGTAGCTAGTTGTCCCATCTTGCCTTTGATCCGCCATAAATTTCAGTTTTCCCAAGATATCAGTAAACGCCCTCCCTCCTAATCTCATCCGTACAGGTTCATAAATTTTTGGACAATACTGTACATAAGGAAGCCCAGAAGATGTTAAAAGTGTTTGCGAGCATAATGCTTGGCGCCAGTGCAGCATAATCTTGAGGGTTACTTTATTGTTTGAAGTTCTCAGTATCCTGGTTATGTGGGGTGATACACGAATAACGTCTGCTGAATAAGAGTGTGGAGGGAGATAATCGATCTATGGTACCCATCAGATTATTCCTGTGGGTCGTTACTAGCCCATGTTGATCCAGTAGAGCCCGTAAGCGTCTTGCAACCATCCCATGATGTTAAAAATCTATCGCAAAACATTTTCTTCATCAGACTTACAGCGTGGACGGTTTCTGAGGTTTCAGAATTCTCTCCAAGCATTGGCTTTGCACACCATTCGTCTCCTTGGAGTATTGTCCAAACAACCTCCAGCAATAAACCGACATGGTGCCGGAACATTGTGCTACCCTTTCGGAATAATTGCTTTTCAGGGGTTTTGGATTAGTGGAAACGAATATATAAAAGAACAATCACACAGCATTCAGTTTCATTGACTTAAATTGTGTTGACTTCTACTTTTACTGACGACCTCAAAATTCCCTTTATAACAGTGAGCTGGTTTCGCAAGTCGCGAACTCAACAGTGTGGAAAACAGTTTCGCCCTCGAATCCTTTGACCAACTGGTCAGTTGGTTACTCTGCCAGACATTCTACGAGGACTGCTGACCTTCCGACAAACGGCAAAGCCACTTGAAGATTCGTGGTGCTACAGAGGCCCAGGATCCACAGGTGGTTCGGAGGTTTGAAGCGACTGAAGGGATAAGAATATTTTATTGAAGGATGTTTGGTATAACACTTCACCGACCTGCCAACCAAATTAGGGTTTTTAAAGGAAATTCAGCGTTCTCTTACATTTATTTTGTATTTATGGTCTACCAAAGAACACTGAAGTAGTGCACGTCTGGTTAAAGTGTAGCCAATAGGAAATCGCAAATTTTCCTGAATGGAAAGGGGACTCGTTTTTTTCAAACATTTGCTGATTGGCATTCTTCCTACTGGACTAGGTTTCTGTGGTGAACACTTGACTCACTTTCCTCGGTGGACTCGCAGAGTGAGACTGATGCTTGTCTGCACAATAAAGAAGTTACACGTCGTTGTCTCCTTACTGAGTGTCAGACAGCAGATGGGAATGAGTCCCGTCGGCAGACGTCCACTACCCTCAGGTCTTGATGTCATGTGAGTCATATTTAAGTGACCGGCTGACCATTGAAAAGAAGTGAAGGAATGTGACCGGTTAAATATACATTTTCTTTTGGGTTACCGAACGAAATATTCAGTCATCGGGGAAAACTTTCCTTGAATCTGGGCTAAGAATAGTCAGTGCTGCGCCCAGCCTAGGACAGTGAAGTTAGTGGATGTACCTGGGTAAAATCCATATAGGAATTGTGTTCGAAAATCTAAATGTGTATGTTTTCTCTTTTTCATTACTTTGACCAACGTTAGTCGGTCTTGGACTTTAAGCATTTGGTGGTGGCGGTGGTGGTTAATCCTTTCGATTGATGTTTGCCAGGCGAAGACATGAACTAGAACCAGAAAGAATACACCAGGACAGGAGGAGGAGTGTTCAAACGAGAGTGATGTGAGCGTAAATTCTACAAATCCCGCAACCAACCGCAACCGTTCCAGAGATTGCCCAGCAGGTTTAAGGTGTCTGCGGCACTATCTGACTGGAAAGTCCCGACAGGCGTGCCAGTCGATCGACACAAACAGGACAGTTACTGGGTCGTCGTTCGAGCCGTCAGGCAAACCACTCACATCACTCGAGCATGAAAATGTTCGCCTGTTCAAACGTGAAAGTTCAGATGCGTCGTGTGCGCTGCTGAAGTGGTGGTGATACGCTCGCCTCGCATGCCAGATGTGTGGAGTTCAAACGGCACGGCTAAGGATATGCGCTGCTGATGAGCTCTAATGAGAACGAAACTCGAGTCAAGTACCATCCCCCTTTGGTGTGGACTCACCAGAATGATTGGGCCAGGACAGGAGGACGACTATTCAAACGAAAGTGATATGAGCGTGAATCCTACAAATCCTGCAACCGCCAAGAACCAAATCTAACTTTGCTGAAAAACTGTGCCACGTCCCGTGTAGGCTGAAGAATATCAAGTTGTCTGCTAATTTTTCCTTCTCGTCTCATTCTAGATGAGTACACGTCCAAAGCTTCGTTAAAAATCATGTTTATCCTGCATGCATTGGTTAGGTCACGATAGATTTGTTCCAAAAGACAATTGCCCGTAGAGTAATCAATATCGGTGTGTATGGGTGTGTGTGTATGTGTGCAAGTATGTGTTCAGTCATCTGCAGAATGATTAATGAAAATGTAGTTATTTCCTGCAGACAAATAGTGGAGCATCGGCGCCTTGCAAAAAATTTATTTTTCTGTTTTATTACTTTGTCTGACAGTCCAGGAATCTGAGTGCGGCCCTGTCAATTTATGGCCATGGTTCACATGCTAAATATGTCTCTATTCCTGTCTTGGTGTGTGGAGATTCTAACTCTTTCACAGGGTTTGATCATCGATCGTTAAGATCATATATCCTATAGATTGTGTATCGTGTATATCCTGTGAATGGCTGGTGATGGGCTATTCTGGTCTGATCTGTGGATGTACACTCGGGAAAAATATATCAAAAAGCTGAAAACTGTACGCCTATTTTCCAAAGAGGAACAATTCAATGACGAGAATGACGTGGTTTGAGACAGTGTTCTAATCAATATTCCTGATAGATGACAAGCTTGAGACACTCGATACGAAACGTCATGAGTTCACAACACACTCCTGCGGAAGCACAGCATTTCAATAAACTAGTTGAGTCCTTCTCTGTGGACAATACTGTTATTGATCGATCCCAGGCAAATTTTGGCATATGAGACGCTTCCGCTTTGGTTAAACGGAAAAGACTTTTCACGAAGCTGTTTTCTTGTGATAGAGTGACAAATGAACCAGGTTGTAGGATTATACTAGTATCCGGTAGGGTAAGGTTGCGTCATCCAGTGTTCGACCTCGTCCCGTTTTCGAGTACAATTGGCCGGACAGCTAAAATTCTGTGAATTTAATAACATACACACAGTATTGAATATGTTGTAAAAGTTTTGAAGATATCTAATGATACGGATATCGCAGCCACGTTTTTTTTAAATAAGCATATGAGGGCAAAAATCATCCCCTTGGTTAATCAAGCCTGAATTACGATTTGAAGCCGAAGTATTTCAAAAAATTAAGCACCCAAGTGAATTGAAGTGTTTTCTATACAGATAAATTAGTTTATTATAGTGCAAAGAGATTAGTCAATTTACAATTGAAATTTCATCCTGTAAGTGAAACTAGTCCATGCTGGAAAACCGAGAAACACTGTACAGCTGTTTCATCCTTATTGGGAATCAGGAGCTGTGCGCATCTCACGAAACTCAGGGAGTTTAGAGCTCGCGGCATCCCGGTTAACAGGACGGAATCTCATTCGGAAAATACCAGATCCCCTCACACTAACATTAGTCAATAAGTAGCTCAGAGATTATTTCACGAGAATAGTGAGACTTCTTCCTGAGGAGTCGTCACTCGAGAGACCAATCAGTACGTGACCAAGTGAAGCGGTTTCCTTGGCTGAAGGTTAAAAAGCGTCTTCATCAGTAGGTAGTCAGTGAACAAAATTTCGAAAGACAGCTCGCCAATGAGCATAAAACCCTTATTAGGTCCTTCTCCATTTATTCGGCGATGCTAATATTTTATGGTTTGCAATGCCCAATGATGGAATCTGCCCATCTGAAGAGAACCTGCTATCTTTTTTCTACTTTAAAGGTCTGTGAATTAGGTTTAGTGAGTTGTTGAGTACAACCTAAATGCAGGTCGATACAAACATTTTCAACAAGCTGAGTAAATTTTATTCATTTTTTTGTTTCCTTCGTATGTTTGTTCTTCACGGCAAATCGCCAGACATATGTTAGATTTTTAGCACCACTGTTTTTTAACTGTTTTAGCCAGTTGCTGAGTTTTCTTCCCAAACGGTATGATTCAACTCCATCATCATTATGATGGAGTTGAATCATACCGTCACTACCTCAAAAGTCGGAGAGGGAATGTTCATCAAGAACACATACCCGGAATTTAGGGTTGGCTGTTAGCCTTTAAATTATGTAACCTGGTCTGTCTAATGTCCTAGTACATAAGTCACAAATACAAAGGTGGACATTTCTACGTATTTTGGCAAACTGCTAAGCGGATTCAGGGGAACGTAACATAGAGCGAAGCATGATAGGGAGCATCTAACTTTTTGGGAGGTGTAGTTTGCCGGATGAGAGGACAACAGAATCCAGCTGACGACGATAAGTATACCAATTAATGTTACCCAAGTGCACAATAACGCATGATTACCTGAACTTTGGAGAGAAAGAAGAGTAGATGGAATGTATCTAAGCTTTTGAGGATGTTTAAATTGACCTATAGTTGCACTGTGTTCAACCGCTCAAAGTGGCATGGTCATTCTGTTCAGTACAGTTTCCAAGCTCACAAGCCGTGCGCCGAAGTGCAGTGGTTCCAGATGCTACAGCTTCGCTCAGCGAATATAAGATTGGTGGAGTGGGAGCTACGCATTGGAAGCGATGGCCCAATATGGGCATTGACGAACAATGGATCTGTTTGCCCAGTATGCCAGGAAGTGACAGCTACGCATGACCACCACTGGCTGCCGGACAGCCATATCTGTCGGAGTCACCAACCATTGGTTTGCCTAGTCCTGGCGTTCCCATACTGGGAGAGGACAGTTACCAAAGCAACTCCGTCGACTGGTAAGGACTTTCATGCTTCGTTACCAAGTCATCAACTGATCACCTCTCTATCGTCTGCGTCCGATACAAGGCTGGGTGAGGGAGAGTTGTCCTTCAAAATTAGTTCAAAGTGCTTTTTAGTGCTATTAAAAATTAATTCCGCGTTCGAAAGCAATGTTTCTGTATGAACTTTCGCCTAATACAGAAAAGTGTTGTTAATGAGGCATTTATACTAACCCATCAAAATCAAAATGGTGTAATATAAATAGATTTGACTCCAAAATACTTCATTTTACGTAGCTGCATTTTTGCCACAACCATCAGAGTCGAAAAAATATAGCCCATTTTCTATGACCAAACATACTGAATCAGTAGAGAGGATAACCAGTAGCCATTTGAATTGATATATATTTCGCATTGTTTAGAGTAGGTGAGCCAGAAATTCAATGCTCCTCCAGGTGCCTAGCTCTTGGTTAGCACCATATCCTTCCAATTTCTCACTTTTGTGGAATTCGCATTTCAGGTCTTTCCATAAATAATTTGACACGGCTACACGGCATTGAAAAGCTGGTATTCTAACACTGATGCTGTGATCGAGAGCATATGCTGAAAAGAATTATGTAGAGGATGAGGATGAGATGACGTTGGGGATGATGATAACGAAGAGGCTGAAATTGTAAGTGACGATGATTCCAGAATTTCGTCCTGGTGATGTTGGTGAGGAAAATGTTGGTGATGACGATGAGGACAATGATGGTGGGGATGGTGCGGAGGATGCTAATGATGATGATGATGATTTTGACGATAAGGATGATGAAGAGACGGACGCTGACGATGATTTTGACGACGGTGATAAAGAAGGGGATGACGATGATGGAAGGAGGAGGAGGGGGTGGGTAAACGTAATGAATCCGAGTGATTATCGTCAGCCCCTGCAGTCTGGGACAATAATGACGACAAACTTTATTCAGCTGGGCTGAGATCAAAGAAGAATATAAAAACATAAGATCATTCATCACAAAAATGCATGATTTTGCAGCAAGGTATATTGCAAAAATAACAACCTATTAGTAATGTTATTTTCGTTATTATTGATGCCTGATGAGATGTACATGTCCTCCCTCCACGTTTTAGCTTTAAAGCATTCAGTGTGTACTGTGAATGTGATCTGCTCCAACGTTTTATGCTGCGTCCGTGTATTGAGCTAAGATCTCACCGATTTCACTGTAAATCACCTCAGCGGCGCTTATAACATACATGAGGTTAATTGTGATGTTTCAGTCAGGGGAGTAGGTCAATCACTTAGGGGAAGAAGGATCTCTCTTACCTGCTTCATGAAAGATTGTAACATAGCAGCGCCATTTGACGCGGATATTGCCCTTCTGAGACTACTACATTCTCACTATAGACTATTTGGTCTAGTTTATCCACAACATCCAAATTGGCTGTTAATTGAGGGAGCTACGTAGGTAGAATGGCAGTTTATCTCCTGGAAGAAGAAATAATTGCGGGTACTAACCACAGTGGTCTAACAAGAGAGGAATACTTTTCAGAGAGAGAATACAAGTTTAGTAGCATGTGTTTGCCTTCAGAATGCACTGTGACATAGAACTTTTATAGGTTCATCCCAAGATAAGAAATGAAGATCCATTGTTCCGGACAGTAAGTCAAACGGAGAAGCAGTATTAGTATTAGACAGGCCGACGAAATACTGGCTGCACACATACTCTATTTGCTTGTGCCTCAGAGGCTTTCTTTCCAGTATCACACAACCCTCTCACTAAGTCTTTGATTACTGCCTGTTTTTCTTTCAACAGTTTAGTGATTTCTTATTTTCGTTTCGACGCTAACCAACTTCGTTCTAGAGATTATTATCCTCTTTATCTCATTTTGGTTTCCAAATTTTCAGGTGCCTTTCTGGGTGAATAATCAGAGATTATACGCACAAAGTCACCTCTCTGATGGAGGACCAGAGAGGTAGGCTCATATTATATTATTATTATTAGCCGGTTACCCACCATTCTCGACTGACTAACGCCATGCGAATGGCAATTCGCCCAAGATCGTGACAGAGGGTCGCCTAATACAAGCTTCTGTTATTGCCAGTAGCATGCTCTTCATTAGAACAGCACGCATGTCTTTCAGATAGGATGATTAATGTCCCGACATGTTCACAACTTAAACATGGTTGTCTCGAATTTGGTAACCCTAAATAATGTCGTAACTGAGGGGACACATTCTTCATTGAACGTTAAGTCACCAGGCTTAGGTAAACAAAAAATGTTGTTGTATGGCATTCACTTATTCAAAACACCCAATACCTGTTACGGATTCGGAGAGAGCGAGAGAGAGAGAGAGAGAGGATTCGGGGCGAAACTGCATGGTTAGAATATGTTCCCCTGTATCTCATCAGGCGTGTAGTTCAGTCAATGTTACGGAGTGTGACAAAAATGCTGAACTCACCGCTCCAAAGACTGTAACTTGATATACAAGTTGCCACACTGCCACATGAAGAACACGGAGAAGGAAAGTTCATTATGCCTACACCTTTCAGGTTGCCCGTAGGCAATAAACACCAAGCTGGACTAAACATTTGCTTGCCCGCAACACAATCTCATGTATCATGATGGTTTTCCTCGCAGTGACTGTTTGCTCAGTTAATATGCAATGCGACGCTTGAAAACGGGTTTTAGGTGGAGTTCTTCTAGCCGACTGATATTTCCTCATCTAAACTGTGGGCGAATGACACCTCAGCTGAGGATCCTGTAGAATGCTTCGTATTGTGTTTCTCATAAAAGCTGGAAGAAGGTCGCTTGATCGGATTCTTTCGTTAAAATACTGCAATTCACAAACTGGAGGCGTGCGAACGGATCCGCCTTGCTCGCTCGCGCCAGGCCTTGCTTCGAGGACTACAAATTTCCTTACATTTACCGATTTCAGCAGGAAGGTAGAGTTCCCAGACTGTCAGTGTCGCACACTAAAAACAGTCAACTTCAATCATAAGAGGGAAAAATAAAAAGTGAACGGAACCAAACAGTTTCATTCTTCTACCTACACTGTAAGGTAATTGTGCATTTAAGGGTCCTCTGAGCACATTAACTCTGTTGGTTTTGATTGGTCAGCATTCTCCCACTGAATACGAAAAGTTTCGGATTGACCTTTCGGAGCAAAACTACAGAAGAATTTCTTGCGTCAACACGGGGGGTTGGATGTGTTTCGTGATTAATCAGGCGGATTGCTGAACCTGAAGTAGTCACCTAACTTAAGCAGCGAGACGTATCCTGAGGCATGCTCCCGTCCGACCTGTCGGTTTAGGTGACACCGCAAAACATATGAGGGTGAGGGGGTAGGAGCATTACGTTCCGAACTGCATAGCTTAATTTATTTCGTTTCTGATAAAAGAATCAGTTGTGTTGCAGGGCAAATTCAAGTTTGTCCTTATTCTATTCACCGCACTAGATACCTGCTGAGATTAGTCGAAAAATATCTGGGCTGTCGTGCAAAACTGCCATGCTTTGTCCTTATCCAGATATACATTCAGCCAAATACTGTAGACTAGGTAACCAACCAGGTACCTCATCGTCGAGCAATGAGCCGTTTCGCCGTTGATTATGATTCTCAAACAGATAGTATTTCTTCATGCTGAGTGGAAAGTACCCTATAAATTACTGGTGTATATGCCAAGAAAACAATATGGTACTTGCTTCATGACGAAACGGCTTAAACAGACACCAGAACGTCTTATCGATGAGTGTGTATCCTGCTTTGATGCACGGAAGTTTCAGATGGCTTGTTGCTGTTTACTCAAAACAGGCGGGTGGGACATGCATTCGATAGTCTTGATTTTGAGTGACGGAGACCTATACTTGTGTAATAAGGGGACAACCTGCATTGTAATTTTCATCTCCGGTTCCTATATTTTCCTAGACAGGTATTCTACGTCCTACCGTGTGATACCAAAAGCGGACAAAAAAGAAATCACGTGATGATCTGTCACAAAATTATCCTCAAGAATTCGCAGTATATCGCTCTTCAGTATGCTACGTCATCCTGCGTGCTCTTTTCAACAGTTTTAGCACGCATTACACATGTTCGGCATGTCCAACCTACTTGGCGAGCTGCAAAAGGATAAGGTCCATTGGAGGCGTATTCCCGAAAACTGATGTCCAAAACTGTTGAACTACCAAGTCGATTCAACCCACTTTCAGTCGAAAAAGGTCTCGCTAGTCGCATGGGATAGCATAGTAAGTGTTTGGTTATTTCTGCCTCATTGTCGACTATAGAAAGACACTGCTATTGCTGTTTTTTCCTGAAAGAAAACTAGTCATTTGGAAAACAATGGGCGTTATGTGGACTTTGTCATATCTCCATTAGTTGAAATTGAAGGGGAGAATTTTCAGGCTATAAAAGTTGTTTTTGTGACTGTGGTGCTTTCTCTTAGTGGGCTTCATAGTGAGAAAAAATGGTGTATCTGCGACTTCATCCGGCAGTTTATCAGCCAATGGATGTCCAAAGTCACGGTTTCACTTCTTTCTGGAAGACTGTAGTTTAGCTTCCCTACAGGTTTCCAGGGATGGGCATTGATTGTATGTCCCAATAAGTAGGAAACAATTTTCCTCCACTTTTCTGTACTTTTGTTTTTCCTTTTTGGTTGGAATAAGTGAGACAGACAAGTGGCAGACAAGAAGCACCGTTTAAAAATAAAAATACCGAAATTGTGCCTGCTGGATAGAATTCTGCCCAAGGGGAGCATTCCAAATTATTTTGAGGATCTGTTAGAAAGAGAACGAAACAGTATTGACAGTAAGTGTACCGGAAAGGATGCTTAGGCCCGCAATAGGGAAAAAACTGCCTCAGGACGGTTATACTTCTTTGCTCAAAAACTCCGCTAAAATCCAGATTGAGATTGAAGATGAGACCACCAAGCATCAACAACAATGAGCGCGTCCGAATTTTCGGTAAACTGAATGGGTAAGTGTATGATAAAACATCGTATGACTAAGAATCCACAATCTTTTGTTCCGAGAACAGGACCGGTTTAACATATCTATTCCCGTGCGCCTTTATTCTACCTACAGAATCTCCCAACACAACGGCCATCCCAGTATAAATGCAAACCAAACCCAACTAGATTCCAACAAAACAAGGCCTTCTTTGCATGAGATTTGCGTAAATGGTTTCAGTGCTCCATTCCTTGGAGAGATTCTGTTTCCAACCCACACTGTTCCTTTTTTCAAACTAATTAGCAAGACGCTCCGGTTTACATGAATTATTCCAATACCGGCCGTAATTATCAGTACCTTGACAACGGAGTGCATGTCCCTTTGATACGCAAAGCTACAGAAGGGAACAAAATATTCACCATAAGCTCGATGTTTGACCAAAATGAGAATCGCCTGGAAAACAATCATTTCAGGTAGGATGTTCGTGTGCATGGGGTTAGATAGCTGTTCCCATTTCTAGCCAAGTGCGAGAGAATTAATTTCCGGCTGTTGTGTAAACACGCAGCCGCAACAGTTTCCGAGGACAGTTGACTCGATTTATGCCGCTGATCGCCAGAAGGACTGGAAAGGAGTCACAGGAACGAATGGAGGACGGGAGCCAACCGGAAACTCTCTGCCATTGAGCAGGAGGGCTGATTCACAGTCGTTTCCACACATCTAACAGTGGCAAGCTTGCATCCAGCAGAGGCTCCATTTGATTAGTGTTTCCTGTCATGGGATACGCAGTATCGCACTTGGTCATCATTCATGTGCAAAGTGGTTTAGCTAGTTTATTTACCCCTTGGTAATGAACTGATCAATATGCAGTGGATTTTTATCCCCAAAACCAGTATTTTATTACCAGAGAAGAACTGCAACATTCACTCATAAATGTCCGGGAAACCCACAATGGAAAGATAAATCCCTCACTGCTGCACAAATCAGATGCATCTTAGAAGCGCCACAGTGTTTGGCAGAGAAGAGAACCCCCGAATCGACCCGCGGTCGTCTCAAAATTACAACTGGCAGACCATTATAACGATAAATTTAACTCGAAGAATTGTACTGAGGTATGATTATAATAACTGACAGTATCCGAGGGCTATCGGAAAGCTTTCAGCAAACTTGTGAGTAATTTCCTTTATGAAAACTGACAGTCTCCTTGGAGAATAAGTTTCTTTGAGCGTGTGTGTTCCTGAACGGCACCCAGATCACGTTATTCAGCACAGCCAGAGTAAGTTCTGGAAGAATTCACCACTAGATGGAATGCGTCAGATAAATGCATAGGTGGGGTTTTCTTCTTCCTCAAATGGAGACCTCCTTCCAAAGGGGGCATTTTCCTCCAGGTCCCGTGGACTTCACCACCAGTCTAGCGGGTAATTTATCCAGACTCGAGTAAGGGATAAGAAAATCCCGCTGCCTTTTCTCGTGAATCAAGAAAGCCGAAAACTGTCCAGCGTTATAACTAATTTCTGTTTGGTTACGACATACCTGGATGTTCGAATGCTAGGTTCAGTTCTGTTGGTCACCCTCGATGAGAAAACGTTGGAGCTTGGGCTCAACGGTGGTTGGTCTAGGTTGCTTAATCAAGACTTGAAAAGTCCACGGAGTAGGTGGTAGGTTCCCTCAATGACAGCTACGTTTTGTGACAACGAGTCTGGCTGTAGTGATCCAGGTCCTCAGATAACCATGATTTCATAAGAAATGCGATGCTTCCCTCTCACGGAGGTAATATGCAGATCGTCCAGCTCACGGAAAACTCAAAGACAAACGAGATAAGGAGTACAGCAGCTGTGAAACTTAGTGGAACCACAATACTTTCACCCGTGGTTTTATGACGGCAGTTAATATTGTCTGTTTCTGATCGCAGTCTGCATATGTAGACCACCAAAGAACTGGGTAGCATAACTCTACTTCCAGTAAAGTTTGGCTGGCCAATGGCCAGAAAGCAAATATAGTAGTGATCTTAACGTGCGCCTCAAGGAACGTGCCATTCAAGAAATTAATCTAGCTTCCCATCGAAGAAGACCTTGACAACTGGAGAAATATCGGAACGACGGTCGTGCTTGTCTGATAACACGCTATTTGTGTGTAAAATGACAAGCGTTACCGGAAGAGCACCCTTGAATCGCACCGACCAACACAGGATTGGTCATACTATCCAAGAATACTACCTAAAGCTATATGACATCAAGCGATGTTTCATTTTCCATTTCACAGAATCTGTGTGCAAGGAAAGCGTATTTGATCGTTCTACCAAATAAGCCAATAGCTACAATTCCAAACAGCACTTCGCGTCTTAGTGACAGATTCAGTTTGGTCATGCTGGCAACCCAGCTGGGGGAAAATCTCCCCGTGTCAACGATTCAGGCCAGTTCACCTAGTTGGAAATCCATACTGTTCAGCCAGTCAGCACAAATGATCAAAAGGTGAAATTCAGTCTTCTCGTTGAAACATATTTGACTGGATTAGCTGTGTATGACCGCCGACCAAGATATCAACCCTGATTTAAATTTAAACCCACTACTAACTAATGGGTTCAGTCAAACAACATAGCCGAAGGTGAAGAAAATGAATGGTAAAGATAAGCAGACTGATTTGAAAACTCCTAAAAATGTTGTACGGTATCGACTTTATTTATTAGGACTTCGCGAAAAAGTGGGCAGTTTGGATCCGAACAGCTTTCTATGCCTGTCCGGCATTGCTGAAAGATTTTGTATCAAAGAAACTCGAACAATGGACGGGTATATTTAAATGCAAACACAAGGGATAGGACTTGACAGAATTCAACCGTATCACTCAAGGGTTAAGCTGTCAGCTTATACCACGGAGTACAGGTCGATTAAATGATCAGTCGCGCACCTTTGAATCGCCTACAACATAGTTCCCTCTGTTGCGTTCAGCACAGCAAACAGCGGGTTCTCAAAAGAACCTGTTAGCATGCTTCTTTTGTCAGCCTTGAGACCAACATCCCCAAAACGAGACCTTTTCTGAATCAGCACTCAGCAATGATGGATCACTTACGACAAGCGAGGCGGAGCCCGGGAATATTTACAAGTTTAAAAATTAGTCCAACCTTTTTTTTCAACTGGCCATGCTAAGGCTGTTGGACAGTGTCGGTGCGGCATTCTTACAAGTGAAGCGTGGCTTACATTGGTTCATACTGCGGAATAAAACCTAACATTCGTAACAAAACTGAAGACTCACTGGCTATTTGGTGTTAGCCACTTCGCATCGCTTTGTGAGATCAGCTTAGGAGTACAGGTTTGAGCATAACTATATGACACGATTTGATGAGTTCATTTACGTTACAGCATGATCGTAGCTTCTTAACGATTGACCCCGTGCTTTGACTCAACCAGCCACTTTCGTTTCCACTATGAAACTCCAACCCCGTCTTTGTGCTTCGTCAAATTTCAAAACTCGGTGCTTGTTTACCTAGAGCAAACAAGACCTACTTTAGTGTATCCGGTTAAACGGTAAGAAATTCAACAACACTTCTGTTTAAGTGACTGTTCGCTGCAATCAAATTCATTTTCCTCAAAAATGGCGAATATGCCACATTTATTTACAGTCTGGCGAGGTATACGGTTAGCTACCCTAACGATGAATCCATTTTGGCTACTAAGGCGATGAACACTGGTGAATATTTCCGGGTTTAAATGAATTTGTGGGAACTTTAGTCTCGTGTAAACAGTTAGTCAAATGACCCTAAGTTATCTGCTTGATAATTCATTCCCGTGGTATTCATTCCGTATAGCATATTTTCAGGCAAAGCCGGAGTTGAAACTTCAGTCACCCGAAATCGGATCACCAGTGTTCTACAGGAACATGCGACACACACCTAATTTTGCTCTTGTGAACAGGACCTAAGTTAGCGAAATACACTCATTTGCAAACAAATTTGGTTTTGCGAGAGACTCACCTGGAACCCAGCTGAATCTCTCGTTTGTGATGCTTCCAGACAACTGAATGTGCTGCACCGGGCCGCCTCATGTTTCAGTTGCTACGAAATTCGAGATATCGCGATACATGTACATACGTAATGCACTACGGTCGTGTGCTGTCGAAGAATTTTCAGCAACCTTATGAGTGGTGCATTACGTATATACAGGACCTAAGTTACAGATTGGACAAAATCAGATAGGTAACTCTGGCTGAAGGCGGTGACATCTTTATTCTGCGTCAACCGTCTTGTTACGAACAGGAACGCATCCGGTGAGTATAGTTCTTCAAGGTGGACGCTGTTCTGTAATTTTACATAAAAGAGCAGTAAACCGGCTGAAAGCAGATGGAACGATACTGCTTTTAGCACTAACGCTTTGTAGATTCAAACCAGCTAGAAATTAGTTGAATGACCTAACTTCATTGAAGTATTAGAATGACACTCTTGCCAAGCTCAACTATCGTGTTTTCCATACCGCGATATAATAATATAAGAAGTAATAAGTACAGTATTCCACACGGCCAAAAATCCCCGGTGAAATGCACGACCTGTAGAAGATAACTTGAGAGGCACAATTGTTCCCACTGCAAGCCCACTCAGAGAGAACAATCTTCTCTTCAGCAACCTCTGGCCCCTTAAAGAGTAGCTTATTGGCAATGCATTTTAAGACTGGTTTAAATCAAACAGTTACCAGTCACACAAAACCAGCCAATGCCGCTGATGGTTGAAAGTGCACTTACAACCTCAACACGCTTCCACTCACAACACACCGATGATATTACCTCGACTGATGACGAAGCGTTTGCAACAGCTCAGCGAACAAACCAACGGCGATCATTACAACCCGAGCTACCAATATTCTCTTCAGTTGGAAATGCTTTACCTCACCATCTCATTAGGTGGTTCCTTATGTCTTGTTTTGACTCAACCGATAATTCAGAAAGCTGGAAGATGAAAACATTTAATGGAGATTTCGTCCTGTGAGTGAAGCTACTCGATGCTGAAAAGCCGAGAAGCACTCCAGAGCTGTTTCATCCTTGTTGGTAATCATCAGCAGAGCGCATCTCACAAAACTCCGGCGAATTTTGGACTGAAATATGCTATAAATTTCCACTGTGAACTGGAAGTATAAGGGCAGAAAAGCGGATTAAGCGAAAAATGATAAACCACTATTGGTCACATTTTTGACTGTTAATATGTAAACAAGAGATCGTGAAATTAAATCTCGCCCAAAGTTCGCCTTATGTGCACTTGGTTTCATGTCCATCATTGTCGGAATCCGCTTGTCTTGCGTTTATTTTCTATTGAAGTGTTCCGAAGTGTTGGACCGAAAAATCCGACCGTTGCATTGACTGTTTTGTTTACATGCAGACTTCCTTACCACGTTTCTAGAGTATGCAGCCCAATCAGAGTAAAATAGTGCACCGCATCATAAAGGAAACTCAGTGAATACATCCGCGTACAACCATGATTTGCGTACTAAATGCACAGTGCGTCGGAGATAGCGTACATTATTGCCCCCAATCAGTGAGAAACATCCAAAACAAAGAGACGTTCCAGAAGAGCCTCTCCGTGAAGGCAATCAATGTACCAACGTTTTTTGGAGTGACTCTTAACGGAACTTCTTAGACCCCAGTTGTCAGATTAAAAAAACACTGACGTTTTCTTACACGCTTTCGCGCTGTACTATCGATATCCAGTAAAATGGCAGAAGAATACTCCGCCTTGGTGGCCATCTCGTCAAGCAATTTGGTTTACTTACTTATCATTGACGAATTCCAACTGGTGTTCAGAACAAAACAGACAACGCGCCCTTGATGTTTTTTCCTCATCTGGTTTCACCTACTAACTAGCAAGATTTGGCCAGTGCACTAGAATGAATTTTAGGGTAAATATTATTCTATACAGATGTGAGCTAAAATTTCCCGCATTCTTCCGTTGCGGTGAGCTTGGGAGCAAACCTAGTAGCATCTGAATCAGCTGACAGGATGCTTACTCTTTCAATTTAGCTTTCAACTAAACGTGATTAGCTCAACGAGCACGGTGAATGGCATCGCCACTGAACCGAAAATGAGTAGCCATGTTTGCTATAAAACAAGAAAATTGATCCAATCAACTCGTTTGCACTTCACTGAACCTGGAGGATTCGACATGCTTGTTGGCGGACAGACGCCAAAAAGCACACAAAAGATTCTGAACATAACATATATATTTCGAACCATCGTCGCCGTGGTGCCTTGTATCGTTTGGCTGATATTTTGTCCACCATTCAGCTGGTTTGTTTGACAAACTAGTTTGGCGTGACAGAATAAACGTCTTGCCCTACATCGTGAGCGTCGAGGGTTTTCGCGCTGACTCAATCGGGGCCTTAGGGTGGGCTCCGATAATAACAAATCTATTCTTCTGAATCATTTAATATAGCGACTGTATTAAGTAATTTACTGTTTCAATGGAGATCTCGTCCTGTAAGTGATGCTAATCTATGCTGAAAAGCCGAGAAGGATTATACAGCTGTTTCATTCTTCTTCAGAGTGCGTGTCTTACGAAACTCCAGGGAATTTCAAACCGAGACCTCCCGGCTAGTGCTTGAAGACTTAACCGGCTGAAAGGTAATGTGCCTCACTCGCACATGGACAGGGTATAAGGCCACTCGCCCTTCAGTCACGAAGTCCACACCACGTGGTCGCGTGTCGACTGGCTCCTTGAGTAACGACTTTTCAGGTGGAAGGTTTACTTGCCGCGTGAATTACTGTTCCTTCTGAACCACTTATTATCCGTAGTGTTAGTAGATGTGGAAATTTTCAATGGAGATTTCGTCTGTACTTTTTGCTACATCACTTGCTGTGATCCGTATAATGGGTTCAACTTTGCTGTCAGTCTGTTCTGTTCAATTTGTGGCTATAAGGTTCTAAAAACAGGATGTTTTATACAGTAAATGCAATGTTTGGAACTACGTTTTCGATGTTTATTCTTCCTTCACAGTGAATAGGAGGTTCTCCTACTACTATACAGAGAAATAAAAAGTATCTTTTCCTTGTCTGTTTCTAAACAACCGGCATAGTCTAAAAAAATGAGGGCTGCAGCCAGTCTGAATGTATTATTGGAGAGTCGAACGTGATTAACTGGAATGGTAATCAACAGTTTTACCTTATCGACCACCTGGAACAGTCCTGAAAAATATACTATTTAACCTATCCAAAGGCGAACTAAGAAATGTACGATCCGCACAGTCCTTGATCTGCAGTACGACCCGGATAGAAAAACACATTTTACTGTTGTAATGGCTCGGGATGGTGCAGCGGTTAAGAAACGAAGCTGTTGACCGGAAGGTCGGCGGTTCGAATCCAACCCCGGCATCTCGACTGCTTCCGTCTAGACCTGGGCATCCTGACAGTATCTCAGCCCTCCTGCTTCCTTCGAGTTGCAGGACAGCTGGTCACCGAAAGAATGTCACATCTGAACAAACATTTTTTTATTGCTGTGGCAGCTACTTAATCCGATGCTCCACACAGCTGTATGTGAGTGCCTCTATGTTCGTTCAATATGAGAACTTGTCCACGCAAATCATGTTTGTGCTTGACCTTACCCGTTATGTGTTATTGTGCTTTGTTTGGGTTATGCTTGTCAATTTCATCATAACTGCATACACCAGTTCCCCAGCCGGAACCAGTCAGACAACTCAGCAGCCCACTGACAGCTATGACAACTAATAATGTTGGAACAGAAACCACACCTGTGTCCCGGATATTATCAGATATCACGTGAAAACAGATAGCGATACGCAACAGATGACTTGACTGTGTACCAGTAATCACGTTAACCATCGAATTCGCCGTAGAATCTGGACATAGCAAGACGTCTAGTTTCATGATATGTTGAACAAAACTGACTTGTAAATGAGTGTACTTCGCAAACTTCGTACAATATAGGTTCAAATAGAACATGAGGTTAACGGAAACGCGGGGACTGTGTCTATTCGAGGAGCCTCAAGAAGAGTGAAGCCGGCTGCGGATCGTCAAAGAGTATTCAGCAACCTTATGAGTGGTCTCCTTCATGCTTTCTTGTTTTAAATGCAGCGAAAATCAGGGACGCTTTGGAATGAAATTGATCTGGACAGTGTCGTCAAGTTATTGGTCTGCACTTGGGGTTCTTTGCACCGTAAAACAATATGGTCAACTAAGTGCGGAGAAAACCTGAAGCACTTGTTCAATTGTTTTGGAACTAGTTGATGGAAAACAAGCAAATGTTAATGTATGATGAGCACATTCGATAACAACCATCTGCTCGATCCTATGTACCCACATATCCAGTTAAGGGGGCCATTTTTTAGACTTAATACACTACTCATAAGGTTGCTGAAAATTCTTCGACTTGGATCAATGTTTTTTACATCAGACCGCGGTAACATGCAGCAATTACCGTCGGGCTTTTTAGCTTCATCCGACCGATGGAGTTTAATTTTATCCAAACGAAAACAGATATGAATTGTGATTCGCGTGAAAGTTGTGCCTTCAAACCCCTGCTTATCTGTCACGAGATGTTGACGTGAAATATATCAGCAAAAAGCCTGACGGTATGTCGGTACACTTGGATATAGTGAAATCACTTAGTTCCTAAACAGTATCCATAGTAAACGACCAAAATTCGCATGTATCAATGATGTGATCCCATCGCATCCCCATCCGACCGGAATGTGCTCATCCTAACCAATAACTTGACCGGTTTACCTAAATATACTTTCTCCACTCTTGTAACCGTTTCTAGAAAAATGGATAATCTCTGTTCTCAGAGTGGTTTCACTCTCTTGCTGTATCAAATGCAAGTAGGCTACGAAAAGGGATAATCTGCCCAGGGAACTCTGTTTAAGTTTGGTGCACTGCACTGCACTTGCAGTTCACCAGAGAACGTGTTGATGACAAGTGACCTTTATACATTGAAAATGACCTGAATTGAGTTGGAGGAAAAATTAGACTTAACATTCTCCGTTGGGCTATGCAAATTGTGCTCTTCAGCCTAACTCTTTTTGCAACATAGCCTCAAGGCAAACTTCTACATCAGTCCATAAACCAATACCATGGCTCTAAGGGAATCTCCTGTTGTGACCTTGAACGCCTCATAGTTTGGCTAGCTTGGCAAAAATGGTGAGCTGCCAACCCCACTCATTGGCACTAGTGGAAATAAAGACATGCGATAGCCAGCAGGCGGTGTATTACGTCTGACCAGTTCCAAGATGCGTCAGCTGCATCCTACTTTCCTTGTACTTTACGATGTGCTTTATATTTCCAAAAAATGTATAGATGTGATGCAGTTTTATGGACTATCACTAACCTCGTGCTGAAACAATAGTTGTATATGTACGGTGAGACGCTGCGGTCCCACATCACTGAACGTGTACCTTGTGGTCGAAGCCGCGTCCCTACATGGGATCGTTTCATATTAATTGATCTGGAATGAAACTGTCTCAAAATTCTCTGCACGAAACCAGCTGTCATAGAATTCGAATCGACTAGTAAGTAACGGTATTCAGTGACCACAGCTGCATCTCCCACGCTACTATGCCGAACAGTACAGCCACCATCACTTAATGAGGCAAGTATCACGCCTACTGACTGAAAAAATACCCGATGGTTGGCAAACCTGTGGAATAATTCATTGCGGAATTGCGTGTGCTACGACAGCTTGAGAAATTAGGTGGTTAGGCTGGTTTCATACGCCATAGCGTATGAAACCGAGGCTCAATTGATTTGCACGGAGGGTAATTTTACATTCGAAGATGTTTACTTGTTAGCAACTACAGTGGTTAGAAAGTCTGCAAAGGGGGGCTGTTAGTTGAATTGCGTATACATAGCAACTTCTTCCCGTAAAATCGTTTTATGAATTTCGAAAGTGGTCAACGCCAACCTACTCAGGACTCATTCTGTTCATACTTCTGAACAAGAACAAAGAACCTTAGATTAATATCCGGTTTCTCAGTACGACTGTATGCCGGTCCTACTGTACCACGATTACAGACAGAGCGAGATGAGCTAGAAATATGGATTTCTCAAGTCACACCACAAATTCTAGCAAAATACAACAGCAACCGAGACCTTTTCCGTCAGGAAATGAAGCAGGTCATAATTCCTAAATGCCTAACAGTCATAAACATTTTCACACTCACACTTACGACTATGGTCTTCTATGACTAGATAAGTGTTATTAGTCCAGAGGGAAAAGCTTTTATCATATAACCGGCCGGACAATTTATATACGTAGTACATGTTCGATGCCCCGCTCAAGAGAGGCCTATTCGACAAAAGGCCACTCTTCTGGATAATTCATAGCAGCATTCCTAGTGGGGGAAACTCAATGTGGAATCGTCCCAAACAAAAGCCATTCTTCTAGGAGAGATCAAAGGTGCATCACTCCCGTGGTGGCTTCTCTCATAGTATAGTATAGTAAACCATAGTACAGTATGGTATAGTGTAGTACAGTATAGCATGGTATAGGGGCACTCAAAAGGGTCCGTGGGGTCCATATGAACTACTTAACTGGGCAAGAACTATAAAATTGGGTGATGGCTTACTACTTATAATTTCTGTTAGGTTTAAATCGTCCCTTGCTAAAGTCAAAGCCCAACTGGATAAATAGCACTTGCAAAAATCGGGGTAACTCAACCGTATTTTGGTTCCACTTAAATTATATGGAGTATAAAAAACAGTACGCTTGTCATCTGTATGCAACGACACAAAATTTCCAAAAAAAAAGCCTTAATGAACACTCTGAAGTTTGCTTTTTCAACCCTTTACGTGTGCCAAGCTTGGTGAGAATGCTCGTGGATATAAGTCACCCGAATCGTGGATTTTTGAGCGACCCCCGTTTTTCTATCCACCAACTTATGAAGAACTACAAAGAGGTGCAATTCAGTTCGAATAACCAACAAATCCTTCTCCCATAAACGAGGCAGTATGAAAGTGGTTGCTTCATTGACTGATTTGTCACAGGGAGAAGCAGAATTGTATTTTACTCCTTTTTTCCTTACCACACTGTTTTTATGTGCTTCCCTTTGTGTTTGCTTGAGATGACGTGGAGCAGTTGTCGTCTGCTCAAGAAGAACGGAAATTCAAGTCTGTGACAGAGTCGATGTCAATTCAATTGCTTCCGGTACCGCTGGCGACGGGTCCTTATGACCTGCATTAATCAATCATTCTTTACTTAACAGTTGGCTCTAGTGCTACAAAGGACGATTTCTTATTTCGGTATGTTCCTCTTGATTTACGTCGACAGATCCCCAGCAGATTCCTGGAACTTGGTGTTATAAGAAACCAAGGGACATTGTTTCCATAATGAATTCCGCTGGGCAATCTCCGCAGTTTTCATGCCCTCCTACTACCTTCCATTCGGGTGGAGTTTTCTTCGGCTATTTGGAATTTTCCTCCTGGAATTATGGGCGAGGATACCCTGTTGTTAAATTACACGGTAAACGTTCAAGGTCTAAGCCTCGTCACCTATCCGAAAAGCTTTCAACTGGTATATACAACGTCCAGTAAACTGACAGCTGGGCATTACACTTACTCAATGGTTTGGGACTGTGTCGAACTACTGGTGGTTCATGGACGTCAATTGGTTGTTGAACAGATATCGTTTGATCTGTTCGGAAATCAGTTGGCTTGAGCGAGATCAGAGTCTTATGAAAGCAAAGAGCTGTGATTCAGTATTGAGACTACGGTCTCATAGACGTTGTAAGACGTGTTTGACAATCAGTCGGAAACTTAACGTTGAAGAGCTCATCACAAGTGAGCTTTCCCTCGTTTAAGGTGAATGAACCGAAAAGTTCTTCTCGTTTGGCTGCTGCATGTAAGGAGACTCCCTCGGGTACGAACAATCCGGAGCCCAAAGTGCGTTACTTTCTCAGGGCAACTCCGCAAGATGATGGATGCTAGAAATTGAGGATAGTTGGCCTATTATTTCAGCTGTTGATGGTACCATTCTGCTGTGCACAGGTATGTCTGCTTGGGCGCAAGGATCCGAATGGGTCCAGTGTGAGCAGACTATGGAGCAAAAAACTACCCGCCCCGAAGGTCAGATAACTGAAATTCAAAACTTATTACGGTTGAGGATATGTGCTCAAGACAAGAATTGGAGAAAAACTCAATTTTGGCGCTCCCCTTCGGTGAGAATAACGAACGGAACTGTGTCAAAGGGAATTGCTGGGTAGGGTTGGCAAAATTGGCAGACCCCGCAAAGTGGTTGTAAAAAGCACTAGAGACCCTAAATGACAGCTGGTTCATCCAGAAAATCATGCTCACGTAAGTAGTTTAACCAGAAGAGGTCTGGGCGTTTATGAAAAGATGAAAATAAAAACCTTTGGGTTTGGATAAAAATGACCATGATAAGAGAACAGGGCTAAACCAACTACCTAGATAAACTGAGGGTCATTTTTCTGTTTAAGGGTTTGACATTGTGAGTTGCACACTGCGCTTTATGCGTACTTCCAACCGGGTAAAAGGGCTGCTGTACATCATTTCAAGGTGTCTCTATCAGTATATCCAAACCCAGCGTATCTGTCCACACGGAGTTGACTTAACTTTCGGTGACTAATTACGTGAGGTTCAAAAGTGCGCTCAGTGAAAGGCTGCACATTTGTTTCGGGTCTCGTTTGAGACAATGATTTGGATTCCGTTTAAGTGTCCCAAACGTTTAGCAAAAAACCCTAATTGTGGGTAGTATGTGAACTGTCCAAACCGCTTACGTTCTACGTCCACAACCACCTGTGCTTGTCCACTCGTCACTCAAGCGGTCGAAACTAAGCACAGCCTTGATGACTTTTTCCACCTACCATTGCTATAGTTTGTTTGTTTTTTAATTCTAAGGGAAACGTTAGGGTGTCGCGTACCCGTTTAACGGTTTCTTGAGTTCACAGCGTCCATTCGGAGAAGAGTGTTTCTTGTGACGGAAGGTGTCCTGATGAATGATAATCTGATAGATGCGGACTTCCCTATTTATAATGGGTACGTTTGACCTACGCTATCTGTAATAGGTGAGTACTGCTCAACTGTACAAATCAGGCAATTTATGCTACGTCTAACCCGGTGTGGGGGGTATAGAGCGTTTTTGTCCAACCAGGTACTTAGATATCTCTTAGACCCCATTCTGTGGCCGATTGGCCTATCTACCGGGTCATCTGATGATCGATCAGCTGTAACACCCCTTCGGCGCCTAGCTACCATGACACCTGAAGGAAGCACGAGGGCTGAGATACTGCCAGGATGGCCAATCCTTGACAGAAGCAGTCGAGATGCCTGAGTCGGACTCGAACCTATCCATCCGTAATGATGAAACGAATTGGTGTTTCATATGTGGATCTTTGGAACCTGTTGGTGTCTCAAAGAAATATCGCAGTGCGGTCATAAAACATTGATAGCTTGTGGTCTTTTGAGTGCGATGCACTATGTCTGTCCGGAAGGTCGAGCAGACCATATCATGGGTTATCATTTCAACAACCTGGTTTCAGTTCCCTACGGGCGACCTCAGATCTGCTGACCGCCTTCTCTCTGATAATCTGTACATCTAATTTAGACCAAATGAGGATGTGGCAGCACTACTTACACAGAGCATCAGATCATGCCCAATAGTACACACGTTGCAATAAGCACTGAGTTTCAAATCAATCTGATGCTGATGGGAGACTCGGGTGAAATTCATCTGAATCTTTCGTTTATGACATTCTTATCCTTGTGCAGCACATTCATTCAGGCCGCCGAAACTTCCCTCCAAACGATTATCAAACAGCTTACCAAACGTTACCTTATAAAGCGAGCTAACAAAGCATCGCATCACAAGCTCTTCTTTCCTGTTTGAGAACAGAATTTCCGTATTGTGCTCGCATCTCACGAGCATGGGCGTTTGATGTTTACCGCAAACGCCTGGGGAATTTTTTTCGTATTCAGGTGAGCACTTTAGAACAGTCCTTGGACATACTGTCCCATCATTTACACTATTTTCAGCCGGTGCTTCAGAGCATGCATTCCTGCATGCCGACCGATTGTCCCCATCAGATTAACCGAAAAAGTCGACAGATGGTCTTATGTGATAGGATTTTTCGTGAAATTTTGCCATAGAAACAATAAACACTCAAGCGGTTATCCCGTAGCCGTTTTCTCTGCCTACTTTCGCCTTGCCTAGCCTCGTACCACTGTGTTCCGGAAATGTCATGAAAAACACTTCAACTCGGATTGTGCCCACCCCCGTCCAGTCCACTCACCACCGGTCACAACGTCCGTACCTTTACAACGGAAGTGAAAAAGGGACTCAACGCACTTACGTATATAAACATTATATTGTCTTGTCTTAGAGACGGTCACAGTCGAATTGAACAGCGACTCACACTTGGCATCGATTTTTCAACTGCTGGTATGCTGTTTCCTAATCCTACCTGGCAGCCGGCGTAGCAGCAGCGCAGTTAGGAGACGCATCCAGTTGTTTTGTGTACGTGAATGCGTGCGTCTATGCGTATTCCTCATTTCCGGATTCTAACTTGCAGGCTAAAATGTATCACGTGGGAAAAGGTGATTGGGGCAGCACAGCTTGGGAAACAATTTGTGGGCAGCAAGGAAACCACACTACCTGCAGGCTGACCTTCATATGCACTCCAGGTGCAGGGATAGCGAGTAATAGGGAGCATTGTCTTGGATAACTGAGTAAAAGTAAAGAGTATTGTGTACATCTTTAATAACAAGAGATGTGTACAACACCTAAATACGGAGCAAGTAGTCAGCTTGAAGGTGCCCATGTGGGGATTCTAACTCGGGCCGTCATGTGGTTGGATCCTTTGGGCTACCGGGTCAACCCTCGTTGCTGGTTAAAACTGTCCACGAGACACAACTCCAAACGGTTATGGCCCCTAGGCAAGGGTCCGTCATTAAAACCTGACGTTCCTATCTAACAGTACCCAACAGTACGAAAAGTTGGTGTTTTTTATAGATCGAATGATTGCTAATCATCAAAATCCTGCAAAGAATTATACTCATTAGACAAAGTTTCATGCGACTGGAAAGAACTAAAATGAAATGTTCTTCAGCAGAATGCAATATGCCTAAATAGTTAGGAATAGTATGATATAATGAGTAGACATCTAAGTCCCATGGAAACTATAGATAGTCCAGTACGATTCACCATTCTTGAGGTTTACCAGGTAGGTCTGGTCCCCAAAGTATGAAAAAAAATCACACTGGAAAACCGAAATGAACCCACTTGGCGATAAGTAGTTGTTTGCAAAGTGTGTTGACTATTTTGTTTCTGTTGGGTTTCCCGTTAAAAACTTAGACTGCAAATGAGTTTTGATCGCCGTATACGGCTATCCGCGTAAAGTTTCGTTACCGTTCATCTACAGCGATCAGTCCTAACCAAGATGTGCACATCACACGTGACCCAGTGGAACAGAAGTGTATGTTACACTGGATGTTTGGAGACGGGGTTAATCAAGAAAAGGATGACTGCGTACTGGAAGATAGGATGAATCAGCATAACCGATTTTTTACATTTCTGCCAAGTCAAGGATCGCCAAACTCTCTGTTTACATCACTCTGAGTGAGGCAAGGAAAATGGTATTACTTCTGAAAAACCTATTCGCAGTGCGCTTCACAGGACGGATTCACTGCCGAACACATTATTCAAACGGACATCCTGGCACTTAGTTGAACAAACGTTTCTAAATCGCTTTATTGCGGATTCAATAACATCAACTGCTTTAGAGAAATCGGTCTTTAGCTTGCAAGGGAAGCTTTCAAAACCGTGCAGCAAATCAAGAAGCAACATGGTAGAAATTTTGTGATCTATGTGAACCAAAAATAAACCAGCTCATCACCACATGCGGCGCAAGTTAGAAAACGTGAATCAGACCTTCATGATTCGTACGCTGACTGCAAATCTCCCTCAAGTACAATACACGCAGTCAGTAACCAGGATCTCAGTAATGTGACTTTATGGTCTGCTGGTATAGAGCGCAGGTCAAACGAGGAAATCCATCCGAAAATCCCCGGACATTCTTATTCCTTCGGATGACCAGCACAATGTGATCTGCATGCTCTATCGAGGTTGGTGCCAGCAAACTGATGAGCGCTGAGAACCTCAGGACCCTTATCAATAAAAAATAAAGCCGCGCAGAAATTCAGAACTGTGGGGTCCTTCTAAAAAAATAATAAAACTTGCAGACAGCCTCTCTAATCAAATTAAGGCGATCACAAATTCACGAAACTCAAAGAATGCACCATACTCACAGACCTGTGAGACTTACTTTTCCGAGCAATTATTTAGAATAGCGTATGGGTCAACCAAATAAACTGTTCTTGATTAGATGATACGAAAATCCAGACAGAAGCAGCGAGAGTTGTGCAAAATCTTCGTAACCGGCAGTGATTTAATTTTGAATACCCCCCTTTTTTTAAAAAAAAACACCTCATTTCTGCTCTAAAATGCATCCCAACCGCTCATAAGCCAATGACCTAACAGAAACTGAAATCTAACCACCGATAGTTTGAGAGCAGCTGCCCTAGGGCAACTTCCCTCAGCAAGTCACTCTCCACTCTAACCGCCTCACATTCTTCCCAAATTGCCCAAACCATTTTTCACAATGATGAGGGTGGGATGCTGAGAAAATTGCTGCCACCGGTATTCTCAAGCGAATTGAGCTGTGGTCAGTTGGTTTGATAAAAAATTTATGAGAAAAACAATTAAAACAGTTTAATCCCACGGTTATCATCATTGTCCAGTCGCTTCTTCGGCTTGCCTGCCTGGGTCCCTAATGACGCGAATGCTTTCAGTT
Organism: Opisthorchis felineus; assembly: GCA_004794785.1. NCBI lineage: Eukaryota > Metazoa > Platyhelminthes > Trematoda > Opisthorchiida > Opisthorchiidae > Opisthorchis > Opisthorchis felineus. The sequence continues at coordinate 686,436 of SJOL01008821.1, forward strand.
AGAACAGCCTGTCTGCATATTTAAATTTAGCAACAAAAACTGGAGCCTAATTTAGGTTGTCATACAGCCATACAGTAGCAAACGGCAACAAAATAAAATAGGGCAAGGTCTTTAGCAGCTCCACAAGGGAGCTGAAGAATCACCCGGAATGAGAAATTAGGCGATAATTAATGCATAGATCAACCGTGGATTCTCCCACCGCTCATTTACATCGCTTCCAAACTGGGGCGTGTAAAGGGGGCAGTACTTGTGAATTAGTCAACACGCGGTCAAGTGTGCGTCTCTCGTTTTTTGGCTGAATGTAGGTATAGGTTCTGATTCAGTCGGGGCTAAGTTGCAGAATCCTAAGTGCATATCACTGGTGAGAACGCCATCTGGTGTCGGCTCAACATAAGGACGGCATTGAGCGATTTTGTCCTCACGAATCAAGCCAAACCTTGATAAGGCAAATTACCCCATTCTTCTCTACACCGACGCAACCCTGCATGTGTTGCTGCGTTCACTGATTCGCAAAATTAGCCATGATTACTTAAACATAGACTTAAACAACTGAGAAGACTTCTGAGTTGGAGTTAGTTAGACGACTCGCTTTAATTTCACTGAACCAATCCAAGAGCGGAAATTCTTTTGTTTCTCAAATAACTAGACTGGATCCATTCGGATAAAAGGTCTAGAACGACGACCAGTTTCATAGAAGTAATACTGAAAACTGTTTGACAATCGAAGAGCTTTCAGCAACATTACTAGAAACGTGTTGCGTCTATGCAATGTATTACGGATATATCGAATATCGTACCAACGGAAACATGAAGTGGCCTGGTGAAGCACATTCAGTTGGGTAAGAACATCATAAAACGAGAGATTCAGCTGGGTTCCAGGTGAGTCTTCCGTGAAAACCAAATTGGTATGCAGATGAGTGTATAAGTTGAACAACCAGTTTTAACTACCCGGTGCATCGAAACCGGATTCGTGCCTATGGTACACGGTTTATGGCTGATAAATTGATTGATTGATTCGAGCACACCAGTGATTACCCCAACTTCTAGCAGCAAATGATCTATGGCTGTTCTCTGATGGTCTTCTTCATTCTGGAACTATATATAAATCCTACCTTCATGGTTGCGCTCTCAGAATACAGAGGACAATTATTTCAGCGACACTTCCTCAGCAGATAAACTTACTGGAACCTTGCGACAACTCAGCTGCCATGTACAATCTGCATATTATGAACCCAGTCTCGCAGCACGACTGTACTTTGAGGGTGTGAAGTGTGCATCGTAGCGGATTACATTTTTCCTCTTAAGAGGGTGAAGAACTGAGAAGGATGATGTCATCCGCGTATGCCAGTTTGCATGCCAACCGCAAGAAGATCCACTTCCACGAATTTAGAACCTTCCATCAACCCCAACTACGGAGTAAAATAGAGGAGGATCTCTGGCGGACCGATGTTCACTTTTGACAATCGTACGATCGTTTGCTCCCGATACACGACCAAACGAGAAGGATCGGGCGGTCTTCAGACACGTGAAGTATATGAAGTACATGTTACTAGACTGTAAACATAGCAATAGATACAACACGCAGCCAGGCAATCGCAAGTGACTTTGTCCTCTATGACGAGATCAACCCCCAAAATGGGCCACTTGTCAATGGTACCTCGAAGCTTCTTTAGACGTTCAGGTTTCCACAGAAAAGAGGTCACTTCTTAAAACAGACCACTGCTGGTCGGCTCCCTCGAGAGGCCTTCCAAACAGTGAACAACCGCGGATCAATACCGAAGACTAACCAAGACCCTGAGCTGCAGAAACCATGAACTAGAAAAAAGTGCAAACCCTGATCGGTCATCATGTACGGAAAACGAAGGCGAGGTTGTGCAATAGAAATGTTTTCCTGAAAGAAATATAGCGCAGCGGAACCATAAGCTCGCTTTGGCATTGCGACCTCGAAAAACAGAAACACCATCACAGTCAAGATAGCAGTCCCAGATATTTGGTCCCTGGATAACGGGCATTGAGATCTTGCCATTGAACAATAACATCTGCGAACCGGGCGTAGTAGAGCAGCTGGCCAGAGACTGACAAGGTTTGCGTTCGGCAAATGCTCTCAATGTAGACAATCAGCAGAGGACGCACGAAAATCACCTGTGGAAGAAAAAGAGAGAAAAGCCGCAATGGAGGAACGTGAACAAGCCAGGTTCAAGAGGATGGTGTCTCCCTTGATCTTCCCGGGAAATCAAACATTGACACACATGGAATTGAATAGATAGATATTTCATCTCGTCAGTGAAGCCATTCTCTGCTAAAAAGCCTACAGCTGCACAGCTATTTCATCCTTATTGAGAATCATCAGCAGTGTGCATCTCACGAAACTCAGAGCTTCGAACCCGTGACCTCCCGGCTAGTAGTTTGAACACTTAACCGTTTGGCCACGAGCAGCTGATCAACAGTGGGATTAACTCGCTTACAATTCGCACAGAAGACTCGTGACATTACTTGCCTGAATGGCTCGAAATACTCGACTAGCGTTATTACCTCAATGAGAGGTAAGGAAAGTGTTTGAACTGAATAATCCGCTAGCATTATCAAGAACAAAATGACGGACATTAGTGTTCTCGGGACCTCGTCGTCAGTTCACCATATATCTAGCGGTAAAGCTGCATAGAGTAGACAGGGAACAGAGACGGGGATTTAACTTTTCGTTTGTTGTGCACGTACTTGCGTTCTTATAGTACCCCAAAAATGTAGTACTGATATATGTCTCGGTATAGGGGGAAGTACGGCGTAATTTTTTCACTCCACGTCTGGACGCACCCCAACACGATGCTGCCCTGTGGTTGAGGATGTTGGGTATTAATACCTGGATATACTGTGTTGCATCACTGAATCGGGAGGATCTATTGGAACAGTGGACTTTGTGATCCGCACACAACTAGAGGGCCGGTCAGCAGACCGTTTTTCTGATGCTGTTAGATTTTGAAATTTTTCACCCGATATTCCACCCTTTGAGTGAAGTAAGTCAATGGCAAATAACCAAAGAGCACTGTACAGCTATTTCATCCTTTTGGGAATCGTCAGCAACACGCATCTCCAAGAAATTCCAACTTGCGACCTTCCGGTTAGGTGTTGAAAACTTTGCCGTTCGGTCACAAGCAGCTGACCAAAGGTATGATTAGCTCGCACTTCGGATATAACGCCACCCATCATTCAACCACGAAATCCAACTCACGTGGACACGCACTCACAGACTCCTTGACTGACGGATTCTCAGACGGAAGGTTCACTCGTTGTGTGAATTATTCTCTCTTCTGAGCTACTTAGAGTTTGTTGGTAGCATGAAGTGACAGATATCTGCTACCTAAGCACGTAGTCTGTTGCCCACTATACATTCTGCTGTTAGCTTTCCCGACACCCAATTAGAGGGAGAGTAGAGTAGGATTCTACTGAAAGTATTCGAAGCAACCATTGCAATATGACACATAGTTTGAAAAGTAGGGAGAGTGTTAGACACTTTCCAAGTAAGCACGTCCTTGATCAAGCTCTGAGTACAAGTTAATTTTGTTGTAGGATATACGGAAGAATTGCTAGATTTTCTATCACGGTAACCCACTTTGGGCCCATAGTACTCGGTACTCCGTAGTCAACATTAGCATGTGAAACTCTAAGAATAATTTAATAAATGCTCTCCGAATCCACAACAAACAGAAACGGAAGCATGGCAACTCATCTTGATACATTAGAGAGAAGCGTGAGAAATAGAACTTGAAGACAACTACCAGCGTCGTTTGCCACCCAGCCGGATGAAAGCAGAAGAACGAAAATGAGGGTGCCTACGTTTTTCAGGACCGAATGTACCTACTTCGTGAGCACCACCTCTAAACTCCGATTCCACTCATTCGTAGTTGGTACACAGCGATGAACCACGTGAAGCCTCATTCTTAAACCTAGATCAACCATTCCAAAGAGGACCCCAGCAGTTTGTGTCAATAAGACACGTTCATCAAAATATATCAATAATCAATATAATATGGTAAGAAAACAGAGTAGGGTTGGGAACGAGTGCGTCTAGCTTCGCACCTAATATAGAAAAGTCTGGTTACTTGTGAGTAGTTCAAAAAATGGCGATTTGTTTTCTAAAATCCCCTATTGGCGGGCTGGCTGACAACCCAAACACCAGGCAGCACCGCTCTTATTCTGACAGATCAAAATTCAGTTTTATCATGAGAAATGTCAGAGGAGAACCTAAATGATACTGTACAACGCCTTTGAGGAACCATCTAGGCCTAAGACGGATATAAGCATTTTGACCTAAGCGCCAGCGACCGAAGCACCGCAGCCTCAGGGTATACAGCCGAAATCGAACTGTTTAGAATCCGATTGAAGTTAAACACTAAAAACGACTACTTAAAGCAGCGGTTGAAATGTTTTGGCCAAAAACTTTCAGAAAACATTCGCCTTCTGTAGAAATTCCCTTTTTATGAGCATGGTGAACCCGCAATGTTCTCGACTGGTTTGTAAAGAAGGAGCAAACTCTTCAATTGATACAAACCTTTAGGTTTAAGGCACTTGATGTAATCAAAAACAGTACAAGGAAAAATATCAAGCCTATACTTAGTTTAACGGATGTGCCTATTTCACCTTGGTCCCTTAAACAGTTTTGAAATCTAGCCGAACATGCAAGTTCAATACGCTTCCTCGAAAAAATTTTGATGCAACGATGACCGGGTCCAAATCAAGAGGTTGTCACGAATAAGGGTCGAGCTCAGGTAACGTTTTCGTGTCCTACTCGGGCGACTGCGTATTGGGCAGCTGTTTGACTTGAATCCTGACTCGGTGCAATTCACTACAGTGACGGATTTTTTGCGAAATGATGCAACATCTGCACTTTAATGTTTCGTTACTAACTGCTGGGCGTAGCTGTTACCGCCAGCCCTAAACGTCAGAAAATAGTGCATTTGTCCAAATCGTAAACAGGTCAAGCTACTGGAGCGTTCTTTCTAACAGCCAGTAAACTCCGAGAAATCCTGAGGAAATATCAACAAAAGTTTATCTCACCAAATATGCTGCGGAATGTGCGGGAACTTACTCGGAGGAAAAAGGCCACGAAGCAAATCGGGACGCAGGTCCCTGGACCATTGCATAAAATCTACAGCGAAAATCCACACGTTTGGAGTGAAGTAAATGTCGTGACAATAGTGGTCATATTGTGCGAAAATGATAAAGTGAAAGATGCCCACCAAAAATTGGTTCGCTTTAGTCAATCCAGAAAAGATGAAATAGGTCAAAACATTGAAGAGATTGTTCACCCGGCTCTTTTTACTATCATAGGCATCGTGCACTCTGCAACAGAAGCAAGAAACTGTTCCCGAAAACTACCCAGAGAGGACATCGCTTCGGGACGGACGATACTCGCGCATATCGAAGAAAAAACAGGGATAAAAATCCAAATAGTGGTCCCCAGACGACTACTGTTCCATGTGAGAAACGCACTCTGCACCTGCATTGGCTGCTTGAGACAGACGGTCGAAGAAAATGAAGTCGACGAAAAACAACAAAACAAAATCTTCTTAGATTAGGCGCGACAGTATGATTTGAAGAATATACGATAGAGCACGACCAGAAAATGCCCTTATCGTTCGTTCAACCTAACGCAACGAGTTTCTACAACATCAGGCTTTTGTTGTAATCCCTAGACACAAGATAAAAGCTTTAACCAGTAGATATAAACACTAGTAGCACATGAATTAGAATTTGCGGGAGAGCAGTTTGAGCTGCATGCAAAAGGACACTTTTACCTTCTCACCAGAACTACTTCTAGATACCTACTAGGATGTAGTTTGGATCAGGCAAGCTTGGGAGGACAGATTAGCCGTATTCATCCATGTAGGTTTAACCAAGAGCGGCACATCAATGGGCATCGGTTCACCTACACAAACAGCAGAAGCCTCATGCAAGCTTTGAAAGATCCTGCACTCAGACTAGAAAACGTTTAGGGTTTGGCGTAACCAAGTAAAAGGTAAGAATAATCATTCCTTTATGGGCAGTTGCAGGATTAATTAAAGCTCACTGAGAGCCTATCACCAGCCTGGCACGATTTGTGGCTGTGGCACCAGTCTATACCAACGAGATTTCTGAGACATCAATGGTAGCAGATGAACTGTATCTATTCATAAGGTTGTTGTCGCAAACGTGGAATCCTTAGCATATGTCTAGGCGACACAAGCGCCGGAAAGAAAAATAGTCAACGCTGAACTGTCTCATTATTAATACGTGACAACTATACCTGGACGTAGTGTGCGTAAAATTAAACAAAAACAACACAATTATCACCATTAAATTTGGTAGGAGAAACCCCGGTGAATGGCGTTTTGTTTACGGCACCACGCCTTAAACCTTTGACCTAGAAGTTTGGCCCACACGGCAGAAGTAGTAGGGTAATAATAATAATAATAATCGTTCAGCTGTAAAACCCTTTCGGTGCCTAGCTACCACGCCACAGGAAGCACGAGGGCTGGGATACTGCCAGATTGCCCAAGCCTAGGCAGAAGTAGTCAAGATGCAGAGGTTGGGTTCCTTTGGGGGACACTGTCCGGAGCTAAGGAATCAACAGTATGACCCGTTTGGCTGCAAGGTGACTGGCCTAGCCCGATGCCACAGGGTGTAAGACATGGATGTCTCACTCTTGATGCAACTGCGAACGGCAGAAGCAGTTGGAGTTGCATCTGGCTCTTGTTAGGTTTCAGTTTTACTTCGACCGCATTGGATGATTTGCCGGTGGTCACGATCAACCGTTGGGAAATCTGGATGTGCACTTTTAGGATCGAGCTTTTCTAACCCGTCCCACCTCGGGAGAAGACAGCATCGCTGCGACCATCAATATGGATATGCTGATCACCTGGAGGAGACACCTTACTACCCTCGTACACTTAACGCAGAGAACGGTCCAAATTTACCTCCAGACCGCCGTAGTATGACCATTCCACCTGCGGATAAGATGATGTAACCTTGTGAGTGAAGCTGAAGGCGGTGTAACCAGTCCTCCTGCTACGCTTGATTGATGCTGTTCCTTCAACTCACATTTGTCCTCCGTTTCTGAACGAATCCCAAACAGATAAATAAATAAATAGATGACACTCTCGCACCTGTCATTTTTGACAGGCAGCTTAGACAAGATAGAAGAAACGAATAGGAATTACTATTGAAGACACAGACATCTTTAGGTAGATGGATATCCTCGATGTGAGAGGTGGCAAGTCATCTAGGAACAGCTCTCAAAGAGTACAGGACATATGTACGGCTACAACTTAAACAACACACGTGACACAATTCCACAAAATTTTGAATTGGCTGTGTAAGGGTAAAGACTTGACACTGGCACTTGAAAGACATACCAAATCTGGGCGGTGACGAAAGACTATAGGGAAGGACAAAATGGCTTCATGCAGTGTACTGAAAATGCTGGTGAATGGAGATTGCTTGACTTCACGCGCCCTTGGAACACGTTCCAGCAGACACTAGGATATGAGATCCATATTAAACGATGACAAACTTGTTCTCCCTTTTCTTCGCAAAGTGCCAGTACCTTCTTCTCGCTCAATTTATCCGTTGCAGCAACCACATAGATGCGAGGCGTGTACTTGTCAGTAAGGACACTTATCAGAGGCAGCATTTCTGCTGTATGCCCACCTGAGCCAGTCTATAAAGAATCATGACGCAGAACTTACCGGATCCAAGAATGACCATTGTACGAAATTTATCTGAATGCACGGAGCAAAAGTAGCGACGCATCCAGATATAGGTGAAAACAACGAACACAGCAAGAACCACACATGGCAACCAAACCATGGTCTCGTGGAAGAGAATTAGCTGCTCAAGTTGGATACAGATGCGGCAGGATTATTTCGCCGGAGGGCACAAATAAAAAACATGCGGTGCAAAATTCCAATGACCTGACAGGGAAATTCTGAAATGCCAAATTCGAATAAGCAGTGGTTATCGATTTGTTTTCCAAGCATGGAAAATGGACTGCAAACCTTCCGTCGCTAATGCGCATGACATCATCAGGTAAGCTCTGGTATGAAATCCGAGGCACTGCACACCCTTAAAGACACCCTGATTAACGCAGCCATTTTTTATATTCCAATCGAGATATTTAAATTCCTGTCGGGTAATGCCAAGAGATTTACGGAAGCGTCTTATGAAAGATGCCCAGGTGTGTTACAACAAAAAGGCATGCTTTCACTCTGAAGCGAACAGGGAGATCTTCTGGACAAGCCCTCAGTTTAACCAAGGCGCAATCAACGATCGCTGTGAACCCCATGGGTTCGCATGCCGCCCCAACAAAAAGACTCAATGCAAGAGCTTCCTAATCATCATAATTATTGAGAGCAACATCAGAGCAAAACAATGATAATCCACTGGCGCACAACCATGTCAATTTGTTTGAATAAAGCTACATAATGGAAAGAAGAAGGAAATGGGGAAGGAGAGGGACAAAGATTTAGTCCACCACAAACATCTGACGTGTCTAAACATCCAGCACTCGGTCAGACAATCTGGATAGAAACTGACAGTATGAACCCCACTGACATCGGTTAGCCACCATATCTTTCAATGTATCTAGCCAAACGCAGAGAAAACACATAGGCCCCATTATGAAAGACGAACAAGACCAACAACATTCAAACCTTTCCTAACATCCAGCAACTATTTCTGTCATTCCAAATTCTGTTCATCTCCAGGTTTCCGCCGCTCCTAATTAGGCACGAAAAACAATACTCTCCTCGGCGGGCGGTAACTCTACATGCATAGCACATGACCCAGGCACCTTGGCTTGCAACGCTGGATGCATATTTGAGTGAAGTACCAGGTGCTTCACTAAAATCCCGTCCCATAATCATCTCATTCCGAATTCGCTGGTTCCAGCTGATTCCAGCTACAATCCGAATTGGTCAAGTCTCAGCCATAAAACAATACAGCCCGCCCTTCAGCATGATATATGCGCCCTTTGAAACCCAGTGATTTGCCTTCTGACGCCGCACCGGGTACGAATTGGTAAACACAACTCTGGCCTTTGAGATCCCTGCTTTCACTTTGCCCGCAACGCTAGCGCTAATCCAACTTCCGAGATGCGCATAGCGTTCCACAACTTCAAATGTCACTCCTTGAATCCTTCGAGGCGTATTCAAAGACTGTGCGTCCTGCGACATTTCTTAGCACTTTGTGGGTACCAAACACATGCCGAAGGACTGGATGACCTCGACCAGCTTTCCTAGTATTACTTGCGCTTCCCGACCTTCCTCAAAAATGAAAACAATGTCATCTGCATATTTCGGTCCAACAAGGTTTTCACTTGGAAAGATACGAACACCGGAGTTTTAAAGACCCTCCAGTACTTGACCCATTAATTCATCAGTGGTGAAATTAAACAAACATGGAGGGAGTTGACATCATTATCGGACACTGCTACTTGTGGAGAAACTTTTAAAGAGCTCCCAATACCGAAAAATACTCTCATTTGCATACGAATTTGTTCTTGACAGGAGACTCAACTGAATCCAGCTAAATGTATCGTTTACCATGGTCCACTTCAACTGAACGTGCTACATCAGACCGCCCCATGTTTCAACTGTTACGATATTCGGGGTGAGCTCCAGATAGCTCAGTAGTTAAGGCGCGAAGTTACCGACCGGAAGGTCCGTGGTTCGAACCCAACCTCAGCATTTCGACTGCTTCTGTCTAGGCTTGGGCAGCTTGGCCCTCATGCGTGGCAGCTAGGAACCGAAAAGGTTTTACAGCTGGACGGTTGAAATCCGAGACACCGCGAGCGGACCATCATAAACGAAGGGTTCAGTTGGATTCGATCGAGTCTATTGTCAAAAACAAATTCGTGTGCGAGTGAGCGTATTTGTCCAAATCTGTCCAATGTGGGTTCAAATAGGACATAAGGTTAACGGAGAGTTGGGGACTGTACATACCTGATGAGCGCCAACAAGGGCGAAAGCGGTTGTGCGCTGTCGAAGGGTTTTCAGTAACCTTAAGAGTAGTGTGTTACGTCTAGAAAAAGGCTCTCGATTCACTCCCTTGCACCCGCATATAAATACAGACAGCGTACGATATTCATGAATTTCTTGGGCATATCCTGTTGCGCAAGCGTGTTGAAAAAAACTAGCCAGTTGACAGAATCGGAAGTCAAGAAACAAAGTTGTACGGCACCTATATACATGCCGTTGCTCTAACACCTGACGGAGTGTGAAGACGTGGTCAAAAACACAGCACTTTTCCAGCCAGAATCCTGCTTGCTGTTCTCGAGTGCCATCTTCGCGTGCCTTCGTGGGGCGACGCAAAATAAGCGACGTAAAGAAGCTGGTCACAACAAAGCTAGAACCAATCTCTTTGTGATGGCCACACTCACTGCGAGCATCCTTTTTTGAAAACTGGCACCACTATCGACTCAGCCCAGTTGGTTGAGACGGTCTCTGTCGGCAAGACAGAGGCAAATAAACTAGACAAGTACCGACTAAGGATTTCACTTCCATCTTTGAAAAGAGATGGTGGGAGTTCGTCAGGGCCAGCAGTCCGATGACACTTCAGGGACAAAAAGTATTCGTTTATTTTCGAAGCCGTTGGGAGTTCCAAATTCACTGTTGAAGGGTGGGAGTCTTATTGAGTGACCGCTGATGGTCAGGTGATTTATCGAAGGTGTTCGACTGTGGGTTGTCTGAGATGGTCATTCGTGAGTCATTCCTAAATTTAGGGAGCTCCCTTTCAGAGTGGATAACATCCAAAATCCCAGGGAGGTAAAGCAGTTGGTTAAGATGGCTGATGACGGTAGCAGTAAGCATTCATAATATGGAAAGACAGATGGAAATATGGAGAGTTTTTCAACAACGGCAAGAAAGCAAAAACCACGGGTATCCGAGTGAATCGGACTTTCGAAACACTCAAACGGTTGGGCGGTTCAATCAGCTGTCCCGAAGGGCAACAAAACTTTGGTTTTATTGCGTGAAGTGTGGTTTATATCTCCCATGGAAAGACAAACGTTTCGAGTACAGAAAGTGATCCACCCTAGGAACCACTGGATAACACAGAAAATTGTGTAGATCTCAAAGCTTTGCTCAAAAAGTACGAGAGAAAGCATAGGCTGCCCGATTCTCCTTATCCAGTCTACAAGTAACTGCGTAGTTGAAAGAACATAATTTGATTCTGTTTCGTCGTACATAGAAGCAACAGATTCCTGGTCAGCGACTGGTTCGAAACGTTCTCCAAGAAAAGAGTGCAGCCACGTTCTCACCATTTTCATAGTAGCATAGGCTTCGTTTTCGACACCGAAGTGTTCGTTCACTAGGGGACCAGAGTTTTGGAGAACAAGGCCACAGGTCTGTCGTTCTGATACGAAGATGCGGCAATAGCAATATATATGAAGCGTTCTTTTCAATAATCAGCGGTATGCCGTATTCAACTGCGACGACCATAGCTTTCTCGAAATCTCTCTTGAGTCTGTCGAATGAAGCCCGGATGTGATCCGGAGTGGGAGACATCTTGTCTTTCACCAGCAACCTGATCTTATCAGGGAAAGAGGGGATCCACTGTGACTAATAGGCAAACATCCCTACTGTGTTGTTGGAGATTAACTTCACACGGAGACAGGATAGATTGTATTCGTTTTGAGTCAGGTTGGATAAGTTCTCGGAGACTTGGAGACAAACTCCCCAAAAAGCCGTGAAACATTTTGCATCGTTGAATGTGACACCGGATTTCTCAACCGTTTTGAGAAAAATTTAAGATTACGGTCGAGGTCACCTGCGGTCTTTCTGCGAACCGAGGCATTCTCTACGTATGTAAATGTATCGGATAAGATACACGTGCGTTGAAAGCACACACGTTGAATATGGCGGCTTTGGAAAAGGTTATAAGTGGCTTCAGAAGTAGCGTACGGTCTCTCATGGTGTACTATGGGAATGTGGAAATAATCAATCTTCAGAACGAGCGTGCTGGATATTCCTCGCTTATTCTGTCGAGCTTCCGTAACAGATACGAGTGATAAATAAATAGGCTGACTGCTTCATTGTACTCACTCACCATCCGTGTTTACGAACTATTTTTCAGTGACGAGTACATGTGCCCTCCAAGGGGACGTCGAAGGTCCAATAATACCATTTTTCAACAGATGGTCAACATCGGCGAGAGTGAAGTGTCGGTCATCGGGGATATGATGCTGGTACAAGTTAGGGAGCGTCACTTCAGTCGCGGAAAGCCTACAGCGTCATCAATCGCAGTGGCCCAGTCATGTGCTCAGCATTCTGAATCATTGGCTAAAGAGAATAGCATTGTTCTGCGCGCCTCATTTAGAATGGCAAAGACGGTGGGTTGACAGTGTGATTTGGGAGAAGGGTATGCAAACGCTAACAAGAAATTTCCGTGATTTCGGTGACGTCCGCATGACAGGATAAAATCTCACACACAACACCCATTGTGATAGGTTGAGGGCATTGCAAGGCTGACAGATGTCAGTGGAGTTCATGTTGTCGGTTACTTCGAAAGTCTCTGACTGAAAAATGGGGTACCAGAATGCTTGCAGTAGGTTAGCACCAGGCCCCTTTACCATCCAACATTTTCGGAGATAATTGAAGAAAACTTGCAGCTATATGGCGGTGAAGAATCATCAACACTGGTGCTGCAATCCCTGATGATAACGGCCACCGCCAAGTGGCTGCTCTGCTGAAAACCGCAGCCTAGAAGCATCAGAACTGAGCGATGTGTTACCTTTATTTTAAAAGTGGCGAACAGGAACCCATGTCTAGTGAATAAGACCATCTTTAAGAATTATTATAGAATACAAAAAACAGACTAAAAAACCATAACTGAATTTAATCAAATCAATAACTTAGATAATGAGATTCCGAACACCAGCAGTCAGTATAAATAGGCCATCTGTTTCTTCCTCTGAAACAGCCTCTCCCTCAACCATGCAGTTCACACATGACTCTCACACTTTTGCCTCCTGTTTCAATCATCATCACCATTGGCACCAGCCTCAACATCATCATGATCATCAGAGGCAGTAACGTCAGTGTTGACACTGAAGCTGTGCAAACCCAAAGTTTATCCAATTATATTTAAAGCCGTAGAGTGAAAAAAAGATAAAAGAGTGAGTGAAGGAGGGGACACGGCGTTGGTCTATCGCAAGCATTCTGAGGTGCCTACACCTACAAGCGCTTAATCAGATAATCTATTAGGAAACCGACAGCACGAACGCCACTGACATCGACCAGCCACCATTTCTTCCTATGTGTCTAGTCAAGCGCACACGGGAAAGGGCTCGTGGAGACCCCATCCAGGAAGGCGAACCGCGCCAACAACACTCAAAATCTATCACCTTTTTCACACTCTTGCCAATTCATATGCTGTCCACCTTGCTGTTTCCTCCATTCTGAAGGAGGTGAGGGAAACAACACTCGTCTCGGAAGACGGTATTGCGTCATGCTTAGCAAATGTAGTTGATGGTTGTAGTAGTTGTAGTTGTAGTTGATGGTGCTGGTTGTGTTTCTGCAATTGAAGTACCTGTCACACAACAAAATACCTGCTTTCTAATTACCCCGCTACGAATTTGTTGACGCCATCCGATACCAGCAACACTTCTGAGGCATCGGTGGCCAAAAACCTGAAGAGGCCTCACAACATCTGTTCGCAGAGGCCATGCCTCGCAACCATACAACAATACAGCCCTTACTGTAGCCTGGTACGCGCGACCGTGGGGACACGGGGATATGTTTTCGTAAACCGCCATCACATCGCGGTAAACTCCGGTCTCTTCGTGATTGGTTCAAGAGGCATGAAGTTTGATTACGGATGGAATCACATTACTGCTACCCTATCCTACCCCAATTTGAATACTCTCTCCACCGTTCCCAATACTAGCATGGACCACTTTGTTAGCCAGGAAACACGCTCAGCTGCAGCTTCTCTTCGTCCGACTTCCTTAAAAACGCCAAATATCAAGTCTGTTTTAAAACCCCGAAAACTGGCCTACTAAGCTACCTTTGACGCTTGCACACCGAAGCAAGCAGGACAATAAGCGGTTCTAGCTCGTACGCTGAAGGGCATCGAGCTGATCTGGCTAGAAAGCTACTGGAAACGCACAGTCATGCGGTTGACGAAGATTACTTAGGAGCTGAATGGACGCGAGTTAAAGAAGCAATGCACGCAGCTTTCAGAACTGTTTGTCCAGCCCATCTGACTCGACTCAATGAACACTGGATATCTTCGAGAGCAGCAGATCTTATTGCTGCCAGAAAGGCCATACCAGCAACTAGCGACTATGATGGCGCACGCAGATCCCTCAAACACCGGATAATCAGGAGCTTGAAGAATGACAGAGAACGCTGGTGGATTTCGAAGGCCCAGGAGATGGAGAAGGCTTTCGCTGCAGGCAACAGCCGCGCCCTGTTTCAACTGATTCGATCAACGGGTCAAAAGAAGGCAGGTGTCAGTGAGACAATATGCGAAAAAGACGGAACAGCAATTCACTCCCTCAATCGCCGTCTTGAGCGGTGGGCTGAGCACTTCCAAGAACAGTTCACCTGGTCTCCTTCAACACAACCGCTGGAAGAACCAAGCGGGCCCGAATGGAACATTGACACCAGCCCACCATCAGCAACCGAAATCCAGCGTGAGATTTCAATCCTGAAGCGCGACAAGGCACCTGGCCCGGATGGTCTACACCCCGCGCTCTTCAAAGAAGGTGGCGAGGTCCTGGTGAACAGTCTGACAACCATACTGCAGAAGATTTGGAACGAAAACAGAATACCAGCCGAATGGAGCTCCTCGACCGTCATCCCAGTTTTCAAAAAGGGAGCAAGAACGTCATGTGAAAACCATCGTGGTATCAGCCTGGTATCCGTCGCATCTAAGATGCTCTCTGGCATTATTTTGCGCAGGTTGATGGATTATCGGGAGAGACAGATTCGTGAGAATCAAGCTGGGTTTCGCCCTGGTCGAGGATGCATCGACCATATCTTTACCTTGAGACAAATTCTTGAACAGCGCCACTCCTTCAGACGGCCAACGTTGGTCGTTTTTCTTGATTTGAAAGCTGCTTTTGATTCTGTAGATCATCAGAAACTTTGGCAGTGTCTGGCGATCAAAGGTGTCCCTTCCAAATTTCTATCCCTTATGAGGGCACTGTATGCGAACTCCTGTGGGTGCGTACGAGTATACGGGAAGCTTTCGCCTGAGTTCACCATGTCCAGTGGTGTAAGACAAGGCTGTCCTCTTTCCCCTTTCCTCTTCAACTTTGTTATTGATATGCTGCTTGAAATTTCTCTGCCTGCCTCTGAAACCTCGGGAGTCGAAATGCTCCCGGGACCTTCGCTCACAAACATTGAGTATGCGGACGATATTGCTCTCCTTGGTTCAGATCCTTCCCAAATGCAGACGATTTTAAGCAACCTAAATAACTCTGCCGCACGGTTTGGCATGCGCTTCACACCTGCAAAGTGTAAAGTGCTGCTACCAGACTGGGTGGGATCAAACCCACACCTCATGCTTGCAGGCGAGCCAATCGACGTGGTAGATAAATTTGTTTACCTGGGCAGGTGTATAAGTTCCGGTGGACTGGCTGGAGATGAAGTTATTTCTCGAATCGGAAAGGCCAGGGCAGCTTTTGCCAACCTCCGACACCTATGGCGCCGACGTGACGTCAGTTTGTCTGTCAAGGGAAGAGTTTACACTGCGGTGGTGCGATCCATACTGCTTTATGGATCAGAGACGTGGCCCCTACGCGCAGAGGACATACGGAAGATGTCAGTGTTTGACCATCGGTGTCTGCGAAGCATTGGTCAGGTCTGGTGGGAACATCGGAATAGTAATGCTGAGGTACGCCAGATGGTCTTAGGAAGAAGGAACTCTCTCGCGATAGATGAATTACTCACGCTTCATAGGTTACGCTGGTTAGGACATGTACTCCGCATGCCAGAAGACCGTCTGCCTCACAGAGCTATTTTTCCCAACCCTGTGTTGAGTGGAAGCGACCGAGAGGTGGACAGTGTATAAACCAGTAAACTTAGTCTGGTCGACAACTGCCGCCTCCCTGGATTGGGACCCCGGGACTCAACTCACCAATGGTTAATGATACTGGCAGAAACGGCCCAATCGCACAATCAGTGGAGCTCGTGCATCAAAGCTATCGCCTTCAGTGCGTAGCTGTCCGATTCCCAAACTAACTGAACATGCCATCGCCTACAAGGCTTGGCTGTATGTCCCACACCGTCCCGTTTTCCGGTGATCGAAACTGTAGCAGCTGGAACCAATGTGCCTATAGCACACAGTTTATAACTGATAAATTGATTGATTTGATTGTTGTTGGCGCGGTTCGCCTTCCTGGATGAGGTCTCCACGAGTCCTCTCCTGTGTGCGCTTGACTGGGAACAGAAAGAAATGATGGCTGGTCGACGTCAGTGGCGTTCGTGCTGTTGGTTTCTTAATTGAGCGCTTGGAGGTGTAGGCACCTCAGAATGCTTGCAATAGACCAACGCCAGGTCCCCTCCCTCATCCACTCTTTTATCGTCTCACTCTACGGCTTTAAGTATAATTGGATAACCTTTTGGTTTGCATGGCAGTGAAGCATCAGTGTCAACACTGATGCTGCTGTCTCTGATTATGATACACTTTGTAGGGATATGCACACGAAAACACTCGGCAGGATTATTAGTTTTTCACAATTACTTGCATAGCTGAAGGAACTGAGCCAAGGAGATCAATTGTTGTAACCGTGTCGTAGCTATTGATATTGATCGAACTTATTCTGTCGCACTGAATAGTCTGAGTACTTGAGTGGGCAAATCCTAAGGAAAACAAAGGGGACCACATGAAGATTGGCTGATGTCATGATTGTTGTCAGTTTACTATTATAATCACCCTATATTCTTGTACTGAATTATTGTATGTACATTTCAGCTCATCCACACTTCTTAGACAAGTAAGACGTTGTTTATTCTCGATAACTTGGACTCTCTTCTTACTCATTCTCGGACGAATTTTAAACGTCCCAATTAACTCAACTTAATTACCTAAGAATGAACTGGATCCGCAGCCACGACCGCGGTTGTCGGACGCCGACCCAAACGCTGGAATCACTGGTTTCGTACCTTCGACACCTATCCGAAAACTATTGAATCCTCGAAAACCTGGCACACTTGAAACTCTCGTCCGTTTTTAGATGCGCTGGTATACGATCACGTTGCAGGTTATACTGACTACGAATGTGCGATCAAAACGTTACGAAAATTATACGCTCGGCCCAAAAACGTTATATATGCACGCTACTTGCTAAAGACATACAAGCAAGATAACGGACAGGATATTGATCAGTTCGTACGAAAACTGAAAGCATTAGCCAAAGACTGCAACTGAATATCAAGATGAACGCGCGGACGATGCTATAATTAACGACCTGGCGTTCTCTTCCATCTACAAAAAAACTTCTAGAAGAGAGCGAACCCACTCTGGACTACTCAACATGGGCGACAAACTACCATCTGCCAGTGGGATGCTTCGTGGCATCTGATGCTTCTAACAATGACGTTGGCGCAGTACCCACGCATGTATACCCTGGATACAAACTGGAAGTCCTTGCACACGCAGCCATTCCCCAGCAACAGCCAAGCGCGATTTCATCAAGGTTCCAAGAAGAGTTTTGACTACCGTATTTGCTGTCAAGAAGTTCCATAAATTGTTCTATATCCTTCATCTTATCCTTTTGATCGCTTTCAAGTCACTCCTTGCTATGCTAGGCTCAATGAACCGTTTCCGGCGACGGACTTCTGGGGTACGACGTCAAAACAAAATAACGGTTCACCCCCTGCCTCGGCGGGAGGGCAGAATGCCGCGTCTTGCTGATTCGGGTGGACCAGAATC